>JASCZI010211824.1:19606-48687 GCA_036250425.1 Stylosanthes scabra | reverse complement strand
GATGGAATGAGAGGTGATGAATCGGAATCGCGCTTCATCGGAGAAGAGGTGGCGCGAGGGCCGAAGGAGGCTGAGTGCCTCAGCTCCGCCATTACCCGACCCGATTGGATTATTGAGAATTTCGATTGATGAACGGACTCTCTCTCTCTCTGTGTGTCTCTCTCAACAGTGTACTGAATAGTGGTAATTATTAGTGTTACCTACTTCTTCAGGGAAAGCACCGAGGCAATGTTTTTCTTGTGTGTGAGTCCATACTGCGTGTTCGTGGAGTGAATTCAGATCCAAATCGCATTGTTTTTTCTCTTTTCCAGGGAGAAAGGGGCCTCTTTGTAAATACCTGTATATTGTAAGGGCATCAATGTAAAATGGTAATCAACAGTCCAGCAGTTGTTTTTTTTAAGAGTAAAAGTATCAAAACTTAGGCGTGAAAATGGGCAAATCTAATCGGACCATCAATTATTGGATTTTCAAAAATATGTTTTATTTAAAAAGATCTTTTATCAATTAAAATTATTTTTTTTTGCATTTTTAAAAAGTAACATATTGTTGGCTTCTAAAAAAAAAAAGCATATAATTTGTTTTTTTAAATAAAAGTATTTTTTTAAAAAATGCATCCAAATAATACAATTTGATAAAAAGTATTTTTTTAATACAAAAAAAAAACTTTTTTCTTGAAAAAAAACCAATCTAAACAAGCACTTATTCGTCCAAACGGGCATACTTTTGCTTTTGAGTTCGAACCATTTAAAATTCGAGTTAAATGAGTTGAGCCCACCCGGAAAAAGTCCGGATTAAATAGGTTAACTCGCGAGCTAAATAGGACTGGCTCGTTTATTTAATTTATTTTTTAATTTTCTTAAAAAATATCACTTTTTCGTATATTTTTTTTTATTTAACCCGAAAATCCGATTTATCAACCAAAAAACTTTGATTTTTCTAAGGTTATTTACTAAAAAAATGTTTTTTTTCAAAATTAATTTTTTTAAAAAAATATTTAATTAATTAAACGGGCCAACTGTCAGGCTGGTCATAACGCTAAAAAATTATAGCCCGTATAAAAACGGACTTAACTCATTTAGTCCGCTGGCTAAACTGGTCGGGCCTAAATGGGCTAGGCCCGCGCCGTTTGACAGCCCTATCAAAATTTATTGTGAAAAAATGTTGCGAGATTGCAGCACAAAAGTAAAACTAACTTTTTACCCCAAAAAATGTCATTTGTTCGGAAGACTAATAGTCAGAGTGAAAACTCAAATTAGTCCCTAAAATTTGAACTCCGATTTGAATTGGTCTCTGAAATTAAGAGTTACTTAAAATGACCCAAACTTTGTAAATGTAACTCAAGTTGGCACTTAGTCTAATCTTTGTTAAATTTTGCCTACGTGAATCGTTAAATAATATAGGAAATGGATCACGTGTACCCATGTACGGTGTGGTTATGCCCATGTACCCTGTACGACGGCCAAGTTGCAGGTTAATTTTTTGTCGTGTGGTGAAACCGGCAAATACTGTAAGTAGCCCTGAAGAGGAATATATGTTTTACTGGAAAGGCCAGCTCGAATTATCAGCTGAGCTAAGAGTGGTTTTTTTTTTATATTGGGTTTGGTGAGGTTGGGCAAGAAAGGTTTTTTGTTATGTAGACCCGTGACCCAATCGATAGTGTTGGATGAAGTTGTGAGGTTCATGACCCGACTTTGTGTTTAGGGTTTTGTAGTTTTGTAGTGAGGGTTGGAATGGAAGAATTGGGCGCCATGTGCTGCATATTATGTGCAATTGGTGTGTGTTTCGTCATGTTCCTGGTGGGCAACGTTGGAGGTAAATCTGTGAGATTCGAGGTTGAATGCGAAGGAACCCGTTACAGGGAAAGCAAGGATGGCGGAGTTTTGGCTCAGGTGTAAGAGGTTCAAAGAGGTGAAATGATGTCGACTCCACACTGCACAGAGAATCCACACATTGCAGCGGAGGAGCACTCTGAGGCATTGAGCAACAATGGTGATTTGGATTGTGATGAAGAGGAACAAGTATTCACAATCTCAATTTGAGTTTTTAGCTTGCGGGTTTGAGGTTGTTGGGTATTCAAATTTACAACATTGATGTATTAGTAAAGGACTAAACCGTGAATGGGTAATGCATATAGAAGAGATATATGTATGTGTCATGCGGTTATGAATTGATAATTGATTAACTCATTTCGATATTGCCTTGTTAAAGCTTTCGAGTTTGTTGCAAGATCGAACGAGAAGGGTATTAGTGGGGTTGATTTATATTTGGAATCACGCGCATTGATGAACCAAGTTGAGTAAAATGAAATCTGCAATTAAATGTGGTTTGAATGTCGATGTTTGTGTTGCAGGATGTGTGCTTTGATACCGAGATAGAAGGTGGCGTTGTTGGGGCGGACGACTTATAAGGGTATGGCGGGGGGATTTTTGGTGGAGATGGTGCAATGGAGGGGATGACTGTTGAGGAGGTTATGAAGATGGAGTTTGTAAGTATAGCAGTTGTTCGGGAGGGGAAGAAAGTGAAGAATAGCAAGGGGGAATATGGGTGTTACACGTTTGTTTGCAACAGGCAAGGTTTTCGGGCGAAGAAATGGCTTCAAAGGATGGATCGCAAGAGACAACATAAACTAGTGACCAGGTGCGGATGCTTGGTTGAGTTTAGGATACTAAAGAAGAAGGGTAATGGAGGTAAGTGGTACGTGGCTAGATTCATAGATGTGCACAATCACTTCCTCATTAAAGGGGACTGTGTTGGGTATCTAGCTCCTCATCCTAGCATGTCAGAAGTCGAGGTGGCCCAGATGAACAGCCTCAGGCAGGTTGGGATTAGCATCCCGAAGATATACCAGTCGTTTGCAATGCAATCCGGAGGGTTTAATCATGTGAGGTTTACTAAACACGACATGTATAATGAGTTGAGGAAGCAGCGAGATATGCAGCACGTGGATATGAATACGGCATTGAGATTCTTTGAGGGTGCAAGAAGGCTTGATGATAAAAAGTTATGGAGGTATGAGACTTGTGAAGGGGGTAAGATGTGTCAATTATTCTGGAGTGATGGTCGTAGTCAAGAAGATTACTTAGTGTTTGGAGATGTTTTGGCATTCAATGCTACGTACGGAAGGAAAAATTACAATATGCCTGTTGTTCTTTCCGAGGTAAATCATCATAATCAAACTTGTGTCTTTGCAACTGTGATGTTGTCATCAGAGACGCACGGGGCCTACAAGTGGGTTCTTAGCAAGTTCATTGAGTGCATGGGAAAGAAGTCGCCTAGGGTTGTTATAACCGATGAAGATCTGTCAATGAGAATAGCCATCACGGAGGTTTTCCGGAGGCACATCACCGGCTGTGCCTGTGGCATCTTCTTCGTAATGCGATTGCGAACGTGTCTCAGCCGAGGTTTACCCATCTATTCAGACACTGCATGTTATCTGACCTGGAGGGGGAAAAGTTTGAGTTGCAGTGGGGGTCAATGGTTCAAGAGTGTGGGGTGGCTGAGGTTGAATGGGTCCAAGATGTTTACAGGAAAAAGAAGTCATGGGTAACCGCGTATATTAAGGGTAAATTCTTTGCAGGTATTCGGACCACTTCCCGATGTGAATCCTTGCATGCTAAGATGAGTAGGTTTTCGGAGAATCGTTATGGCATTCTAGAGTTTGTTACCAATTTTCAGAGGTATGTTGATTTTTTACGAGATAACGAGAAGGAGCTCAACTTCCGATCTTGCTATGGAATCCCCCGTAATGGAAATCGAATTCCCGGAGTTGGAATAGTCCGAAGCGAACAAGTTCACGAGGGAGATGTTTAAAAGATTCAGGTAATCCCTGCGGAGATGCGTCAGGGTTACAGTTGGGGAGAGCAACGAGATAGATGTCGGGTGCCGCTATGTTGTGCATAAGTATCGTCGTCCGGACATGATGTGGGAGGTGTTTCATCTGGAAACGTTTGATACCTATCGGTGTGGATGTTTGCGGATGGAATCCTTCGGGCTGCCATGTGTACATGTATTAGCAGCGCTTGTTACGAACGATGTAGAAACATTGCCTGATAATCTAGTTCTGAAAACGATGGTCCAAGGCTGCGAAGAGCGGTGGCGTGAGGGAGAAAGTTGTTAGTGAGAATGGGGACCTCGCATCTGTATATAGGTCTAGGGTGGGAGCACTTATGCACCAGTGCAAGCGTTTTGCAAAGGTTGGCTGCCTGCGTAAGGATGACTTTACGAATTTTATGGAGATGATTACTAAGCACACTCTGGACTTGGAAGCCAAGAACGAATTGTGCGGGAGCTTGGAATGGGTCCAGCTGATGGCACAACAGAAGACGGCACTGAACATAGAGTCGAGAATTCGGAAAGGGTTTGTGCGAAGGGGACAGGGGCGGGAAACAATGCAACTTCGGGAAAGACTAAAAAGGGTCCAAAAAGACGCAAATGCAGTCTATGTGGCAAACTAGGCCACAGGCGAACGTGATGCCCCAGCAAAGATCGCGATGGAGAAACGTTGCATAAGCAGGTAAAGTCAGCTGATTCATGTTATGAGTAATGGTATGTGCATATGCTAATAAGTAATCGGATTGATAGTCATGTTAGTTGTATGAGGGATTGAGTATTTAGAACGGCTATGATGTTTATAACAGCTGAGATGAGCACCTGTTTAACAAGAAAGTTTCGAACATGGTAATGTAGCAAGTAATTGTTATATATTATAACCAGAAATGTAAACGTTAACTATGAATAAAAGAGGCTTGACAATTGTCTATTTTGCGACAGGACGTGGGTGCACACTTAAATGCGGAGGAGGCGCCTCACTCGGAAGGGCCAACAAGAAAAAGGCTACTTAATGTCCCAGAGTCTTCTTGTGACGTGTGGTGGCGAATGGACGACGTATGTTGCACGAGACAATGAAAAGTTGTTTTCATAAGTATTCCCTTATCTGTGCAATTAGTAATAAATTGTTGTGTTGTGCTGCCATGTAGGCATGTCGTAAGGTTTAGGAAGACGTTTATGGTTGTGATTGTCAATCGTCGTGATGGTGTTCGTGCTATGTAGCGTGTGTGTTGTGTGTTGTTTGATTTGTCTAAACGAGGATGTTCTTTTAATTGTTGCTGCTTCCCTTCACACAAGCTGAACACATGAAAGTTAAGTGCAGTAGGTGTTGAGGGACCCTATGTGGTTAAGTAAGTTGTTGAGTAATATCGGTTGCGAAAAGTGAAAATGCTTCCCTCTGTGGAGAATGGTAGAAGAATTTTCTCCAACAACATAGCCCGTTTTAGGTGTAATTTATTGGGTATTAATTAGGAATTGGTTTTTTTAAGTCCTTTATGAGAAGCAAATTTAGATGGACCCCTGATTTTGGCCTGGCAATTTGTTACGGCGTCTACGGCCCAAACAGCTTCGCTGAAATACGAATGCAGTGCGAGCCCACTTCAAAGTGATAACATTGTCAGGCCCATGAAATATTTCACTTACATGACAATTACAGTGTGATATAGTTCCACTATATTTCCAAAGCCAAAATAAGCCCAAATAAGCCCACTCTTGGGTACCTAGTTTTGGATGACGAAAAATGAAATGAAAACCACATCATCATATCCATTACAAAGGGAATAATAAAAAAGTAAATAATCACCCTCAGTGTTGGCAGTGCACGTGATGCTGCAGTGAAATATTTCTGTTCCCGTGACATGGCTGTGACAAGTCTAATCGGACAGGTTGAGGTCTAATCGGACCTTTGGGGGACACAGTCATTTGACCATCGTCAACGAAGGGGTTTAATACCAGGTCTTCGGCATTGTATAAGTTCATTACAATGTGTAGTTGTGGTTCCCATTGTTGGCTGAACTCTCGATGGACAACGGCACAAGTAAATACTATGCTATGCGGAAAGGGAGGAGAATAGGGATCTACACGTCTTGGGTCGTTTCAAACAGGCAAGTGAATGGTTATTCCAACTGTCAGCATAGGTCATTCGCGACATATGAGAACGCGATTCCGTACATGGAACGGGGTGACAAGGCCTTCGACGGTGGCGAGGATGAGCAGCCATTGATGGTTAGGCCTATAGCAGCAGCCACAACAGGGGGAGGAGATCGGGCCCTTGGGGTGACATGGCCCGTATTCAAGTTGGAAATGCTGGGGGCGGTCCAAGTTTCTCTTGGTGGAAAAATTGCAACACGACTGAGATTTCAGAAACTGGGAGCTGGGATGGTTCGTCTTCTGTTGCGGACAGCGGAGTCGGGTCATGCTTTGCAAATAGATTCACCTCCGACCCAAGTAGCTCAAGGGGTAGCAGGCGTTCTTTACAAGGTTTGTCGATCAGCTTTATTTTTGATTTAGCGAGTGCTCTGAGTGACTGATGCAGGCCCCGAGACCAGTCCGGAAAAGCGGAGTTTCATGTCAGATAGCTCCGAACCGATGTCAAGGGAACCATGCCAAATTTAGTTAAAAAGGTGTCACAGAGATGCAACCAAGTTTGAAAATACTATGTACTGGACTCGGGTCGTTCTCCCTAGGAAGCAGAAACAGAGGTTTGTCTTTGATTGAGAAAATATCGGGGTTGGTTGTAGTTTGTTGTTGAGAACGGCGTGCAAGAAAACAGATTAAAACAGCAGTGGATTAAGGAGTGCCCAACTATGGGTTGAAATACAGTACGTCCCTATGAGCACTGCCGATCCCAGATTGGATGGACTGTCACCTAAAGGAAACTAACCACCACAGGGTGGCGAAGTTAACCCCTATCCGAATGTCCTAGGCATACACAACAGCGGGGGACCTAGGTCTTAACAGAACTCGAGTAAATCCCGCGTCACCAGGAAGAACTCACCAGTAGTGCACTTTGCACCGAATTGAGTCTGTCTCATTTAAGGTCCCCACACTGCTGGCATGGGCGTAGCATTAACGGCATCGAAATTAACTCCGTTCCTCCAATCCGTTGCCCTTAGGGATCGGCAGCTAAGATCATTCGCACATTTCACCCCATAGCCGAGTCACTATGGTCACTACTCGCTACTTACGGAAATCATAATTGCGGAATTTAAATGGGCAGCATAATAGTAAGATGATGCGGAAAATCTTTCCAAGATTCTCAACAATCCGACAAGTGTATCGGATCAAGTAGTACCACTAAAGAGTGGGTATCATTCCCACGAGGAAAGGTGCATCAATCAATACTTCCTTAGTAATTCTTTAATTAGATCAAATCGATCAACAAAGAATTAATACAACACTTTAACTAAAGAACCATACAAAATATGCAAGAACTAAACGAAAACATTCAAGAACATAAATCTTTAAACAATGAACAACTACAATCATGCAAATGCAACTAATGACTAAGAAAGATTCAAAAAAGGGAACAAGATTAAGGGATAGGAGATATTCACAAACACAACTTCATAATCCAATATCAACAAGTTATTTTTCTGCAAGTCATACCTAAACACTTCACCATGAATCCTAGTATAACTAAATCCTAATCTCTTAGCGATCTAGCTTCTCTTTAACCTATCTAATCATCAATCTCTTGACTAATCAAACAAGCAAAAAGATAATGCACACATCATGATTTAAACATTCAACAATCAACAAGATTCATGTGAAAAAATTAAATGTCACATATTCAATCTCATGCAAACCTCATATAATTATTAAAGATTCTAATACACATCAAATCACATGCCTATCTCTAGGTCACATAAAGAAACATGGAATGATTCTTGAATATGTTTGAATGCATATTTTCTCAAACTCAACAATTCAAAACATGAAAGATCGATTATTCGTCAATAACCGAATCTTTAAGCAACCATGACAAAGAATCAAACAAGAAGCAAATCAATCATCTATGTGATAGGAATACAGATTCATATATAGCACATACATTCAAAACATCATCTCTAATGCAAAGAACATACATGAAAGATCACTCTTGAACTAGTTTATGCTATCAAAATCAATGCAAGACCAAATTTCATGTCATTTATTCAATCAAACATCAACAATGACAATGCATAAACCATCTAATAATATGTTTAATCTCATGAACCGGTACAGAAACTAAACCAAAGTAATGATGATGAATGACTTCAAGAATGGTATGAAGGTGGTTCTTGAATGCATGAATATTCAAAGAACTCTAAGGCAAAGTAAGAAAGATGATTCTTGAGAGAAAAAAAGGATAGAACTGAATTGCCTCTTTACTAGATTGGAAATGTAAAAGTTACAAGAATTGATGAAAAACTTCAAAGAAAACTAGAACTAAAACTAAGAAAAAAACTAAGAATGAAATTCCCTTCTAAATTTAGATTGTTGTATTTTTTTTATTCTATCTCCTAACTTGAAGTTTTCCATCTATTTATATGTTTACAAAATGGATAAATGAAATACAAATGCATTGGAAATAAAATTACAAATTATGCCCAAAACAGAGTGATCCACGCCTAGATTTTGGCTCTGGCACCTAGGCGTGGGTCTCTGCTTGGAACTTTGATCCTGGATGCCTAGGTGTTGGTGCTGGCGCCTAGGTATGAGCTTGGGCAAGGCTTGTCCATGCCTAGGCGTTGGTCCTGGCGCCTAGGCGTGAGTGTTGCTGGCCGTGGTTGCTTGAAATGAAATGTCCCACGCCTAGACTTTGGCTCTGGCGCCTAGGCGTGGGTGTTGAATGCTGAATGGATACCTAGGCGTTGGTGCTGGCGCCTAGGCATGAGCTTGGGAGATGCTTGGCCATGCCTAGACTTTGGAGTCCACGCCTAGGCGTTGGCTTGGGTGATCCTAGAGGCTGGTTCTAGCTTGGCCACGCCTAGACTTTGGTTTCCACGCCTAGGCCTGGGCTGTCTTGGCTCTGGCTCTGGCTATGGATGCCTAGGCGTCGTTCCACGCCTAGGCGTGGGGCTCTGGTCAGAATTGCTCCAAAACTCTGTTTCTTGCTCCGCAAGCTTCCTTTATCCATTTTTCTTGTAATTCAACAATAAAATACTCAAAGTACCAATATTTTCTCATAATTAAACATTTACTAACATATGCTAACATATTTACCTATTTTATATGATTTTAAGTTAATTATATGAAGAATACAACATTAATTAGGAGAATATATCTACAATGATGCTCATGCATCATAGATTAAGAAGATGAGTTCGATGCGACAATGGGTTCGACGACTAGGGTTCCATTTCTGAGAGTGAAAGAGCTTTGTGGTTCTTTTAGAAAAATTACAATTAAAAAAAATTGTAATTAAAAGGGTAAAATTGTCAAAAATGATCATTTTAAACGTAACTGAAACCTTTGTGACCAAAACACTACTTATCCCTATCTAACTCCAATGTTTTGAGTAAGATGTTTGACAATTAAAGTTATATTCCTTACCTGCCTTAACTACCAACCAGCTCTCTCATTTCCATTCAAGCAGTTTACAATGTTTTTATTATCAAACACAATTAGTAATTCATCATCCTTTACACCACACTACTCCAAAATAAATTACACAGAAGTCTTCCAAGGATATCACTGCTGCCACCGCTTTACTATTTGCCCCCACCTCATCACCTCTCATGCATTTGATTCTCCCATCACAACCTTCAAGATACCCCCTACAACAAACATATTATTTCCAGCAATAAAATGCAGGCATATCCACCAATACCAATTTTTCTCAACTATGCTATTCGTGTTCCTTCCTATTTGTGCTCCTTTTGTAACCATACTTCAACTTCGAATTTTCCTCCAGTAATTGGCGGTTCGATGTTGTTTCCATAGCGTTTTGCAAAGGCAAGGAGCCGTGGTTTTTCTTTTCAAGTACTTGGATTTGGATTTACGACAACAACCAATGAAAATATTATGGAGGACGCTATCATAGGTCAGCAGCGTCAACAATTCTTACAGATAATGGCTCTATTGAAAGAGGTTGAAGTTGTTGCAATAACAACACTTATTATAAAGACGACACTTCAGCAATTCATGGTGGTGTTGCTGGTTGTGAGCCCTCAGCCTCTTGTTTCCAACTCCTCAAACCAAAAACCTGCCACCGACAATGACGACAAAAGATGGGCCCTATAGTTTGTGTGTTTTGGGATATTGTGGAATGTGAAAGAAGAAAGTCTAGAAGCTTCAGAGAATGAATTGTGTCATCGACAAATATCTTTGCACTCTAATTCTATTATTGTGGATAGAAGAATCCATTGCTAACAGTATTCAACCCTAATAAATGATTGGTCACTTTTAATTAAAAAGGATGGCATCATTATGCTTACAAGTTAGTTTTAGGGATAACTACTCTTTTAGTCACAAAGGTTTGGGGTCAAAATCAAATTGATCACAAACTTTTTTTCTTTGCCAAAATGGTCACAAATGTTTTATTTGTATTTAAAATCGTCCTTTTTAACAATTTTGTCCTCTCATTAATTTTAAAAAAAAAAAAAAGAAAAAAGAAAAAGGAGCTCAGCATTGAGTCCCCTGTTCCCCCAATCTTCCCCTGATGCATGAGGAACCCTAGTCCCAGAAGTGAGAAGCCAGAACTTCCAACCACGACCGTTCATCCTCGCCATGTCGTTGTCGTTCTTTGTAGTGTTCATCCTTGTCTTCATTGCCGTCGCATTCCGATTCTGGCCTCCAAGCTCCTCAACTCAGTCACATTTAGGAAATCGCGTTCCCCTATCCTCAGATTCTAGTAGGTGTTTTGGCCAAAGTGATTGCTGTTCTTTAGAGAATGATGTTGCTTTGGCCAAGTCTGTTGCTGAAGCTTTTAACCAAAAGAATGATTCTTATTATTATGATAATAATGAAGAAGAAAAAGAAAAAGGAGTTTTACAAAAGAGTTGAGTCTGGATTGGAGAAATATGCAAATCAGAGAAGATAGAGAAGCATTGATATCAGTCTTACATCTTTGGTGATGTGTTTTTTTTTCTACAGGGTGATTTGGATTTTGTAAGCCATTCAAGGGACAATATTTTGGCATCATTTTTGGCTCACCTGACTTTGAACAAGTCAGATTTTGACTGTGGTAGACTAAATTTTATCACCTTTTACTCTTAGATATATGAATAATGTAGAAGTATATAATTATTTGATTTTATTAGTATCACATACATTCATGCTATATGTAATTCTATGAACTAAAAATCACTTGTTTATTATCTCTTTGATCCTTTCTATATTTTTCTTTTGATGGTGGCTGTGTTGTTTTTGCTGCTGGTGTGTTATTGGTTACTCCATTGTTGTATTCATTCTGCTGGTGTGTTCTTCGCTAATTTAGCTAATCTTGTTATTTAAAATCCTTTCTATTCACACTTGCACTAAAACTTGCCGTTTATACAAGTAATTAATCCTCCAATTACATTTTACTTTTTAATGTTCAAGGAATAGTTAATCTGAATTTAAATAGTCCGATATTCACCAGTAGCACAGCTTGATTGAAGTTGTTGTTGCTCCTTTGATGACTTTAAATTTTAATGTTCTAAATTTGGGGCATCTTTTGAGACAATTTGGGGGCAAAAAATTTGAAAGATGAACTCAACTAAATTGTTCATTATTGAATCTTTTGTGTTTAATTGGTTGTTGAATTTGTTTTTTTCCTTCAAATTTACATGAACACGTTTAAAGATATCTGCCACCATTGGGAAGCAAGGGCAACTATTAAGAACAATCACCCTTAAAAAGGCAAAAGCGTCAAAAGGCTCATTTTAAAAGAAATTGAAACCTTTGTGACCATTTTGGCAAAAAAAAAAAGGTTTGGGACTAATTTAATTTTGACCCCAAACCTTTGTGACTAAAAGAATAGTTTTCCCTTAATTTTACTTCTTTTATGGTTAGTTTTACTAGCACTTCAATTTTTTATGTCAATTTTAACACTTTTTATTCTATGCAAGACATATCTTTTACTATCAAGGTATCAACTAGTGTGCATACTCGCGCATGAGCAAGGTTACAAATTTTGTCTTTAATATGGCTTTTGTTGTTTCAAGACTATCTTTTGGTGCGTGGTGGGTTGATGCGTGGTGGGTAGTGTTTGGGAAATGTTGGTAGCTTTTGTTTTTTGTTGGTAAATATTGTTTAGGAAGCAAGTATTTGGTCTAAATAATGTGTTAGGAGTCAAGCTACCGTTGTTTTCGGTAGTCGTCCAGCCTAGAGTTGTACTTGAAGTCGGGTTTCCCTAACCCAGACCCGCCCAAAATATACCTCGAATCTATTATTGAGATCCTAGCATGGTTTTAAATTCGATGAAATTTTCTTCCCTTTGAACTAGGTGAAAACCGACTGAAACTCGGGTCTACCCAATCAAATTCCAAAATAAAATATAATCATTAATCACAAAGTAATATAATTTTCCACGGCAATAATAGTACTAACTTCAGCCCCAAATAATTTTAAGCAACAATAATAATAAGAATATTAATTTATATTACACATACACAAAGAATACTATAAGTTTTTCACAAAGAAAAAAATGCCATAATTTTCAGCAAAAATGTCCAATAATAAGTTTAAACATATAATACACACAAACATAGTGCATTAAAATTAAAATTAGTCTCATTATATATAATGATGAATTGACAGGAACTGTTTGAAGCAATAGCTGGCTTTAATTGTAGAAAAAACAAGTATGTTGAATGCTCCATCGTCTTCGCCGTCTAAACCAAATTAAATTTGTGTGGCGCATGCTGTTGGCTTCTAAAGACATTGGGATTATTGACTATGACCGAGGTTCTGAAAATTGGATCGGTCATCGAACCGTTCAAGTTATTGGTTAAAAGTTTTATAGGTTCGTTTTAATCGAAGGTTCAATCGAAATAACCGTTTTATAATAAAATAATATGTAAAATAAATACAAAAATATAATTATATTATGATGTAAACATTAAAATATCCTTCAAACTTAAATGAACAAAGTATTATAATCTTAGTCAAGTACAATATATAAAGTCAATATTAACTCTTTTATATTAAAATATAATAATTTTTTAATAATTTTATACTTGTGATATTATTATATACAAACATTTATTCAGAATATTAGTAAATATTATATAATCATGGAAAAAATAAAAATATGTTGTTATTAGTAAAATATATTTTAATGTTTATATTTTAATTTGTAAAAATTTAGTAAAAAGATTATATTAATGATAATGTACAAATAAAAGTATAATTAATTTACGAATAAGTGAGTGTAAATTAAAATCAAGATAAAATAAATAAATATATACTAATTAGAACTTAGAAAGGCAGTTTTCTATATAAATATATATAATCATGCATAACCTGGTGGGAAAAAAACAAAAAACAAGTTGCGATTAATAAAAGATTTTAGTGTTTATGTTTTAATTCATAAATATTATTTTTATGTTAATAATAATGTATAAATAAAATTATATTTAATTTATGAATAAGTAAGTGTAAATTAAAATGAAGACAAAATAAATAAATATAATTTAGCAAGAAAATATATTTATATATATAAAATAATTTGGCTACATATCTCTAAAATGTTTTGTAGCCTGGAGGTAGGAGAGCCATTTTTCTCCCTAAAGAAATTGGGTTCAAAACTCATCAATTGCTCATTTGAGCAATATTTTGGGTACAAATATTGCTTGCAAAATAAAAATCGGTTGATATGGACCGAGCCGGTTCACCAATTTGATATTGGTTTTCTAATTGGCAGGTCTTAGGCATCAATGTACCAAGTTACCAAGTTTTTAGAGCTATAATAACACTTGAAGATCAGTTTTTAATTCAACCAAATGGTTCAGTTGTTCCTCCCGAAATATTTAATCAACAAAGGTTCTATCCATATTTTAATGTAATATTTCAAAAATAAAATATACTCATTATTTTTTTGGCATAATTTAGTTGTATTTTCAAATGGTCATATCACTAATCTTGTTAAAAATTTTAGAATTGTGTTGGTGCCATAGATGGAACACATATTCGTGTTAAAATTTCAAAAGATGATGTATCAAAGTATAGGGAAAGGAAAAATTATCCAACAATGAATGTATTGGCAGCTTGTACATTTGATTTAAAATTTTCCTATGTGATGCCGGGGTGGGAGGGCTCAACTTCAGATTCAAGAATTTTAGATAATGCACTAAAAAGAGAAGATAATCTAATTGTTCCTCAACATATTAATTTTCTAATATAATTTTTTTTGAGGTTTTCAATGAGCATTCTTCTAGTAATTTTTAATTAAATATTTTAAACTCTATGTTTAGGTAAATTATGCTGGATATATGCTGAGGTCTGGTTTTATCACTCCATATCGAAGTACTCGATATCATTTAAAAGAATATTCACGATAGCCTTCTGAAAATACAAAAGAGTTATTCAATTTAAGACATTCATCACTGCGTAATGTAATTGAAAGAGCTTTTGGGGTTGTCAAGAATAGATTTCCAATCATAGCAGAGATGGCTAGATATGATATAGACACTGTGAGTGAAATTGTTATAGCTTGTTGCATTCTGCATAACTTCTTAATAGATTTTGATCCAAACAAGGAACTTGTTGCACAAGTTGAGAGAGATCTCAATAATAGTGTGCCGGAAAGAAATTCTATAAATGTAGAAATTGCAAGAGGAGAAGATGGACGAAGAGGAGAAATTTTGAGAGACTCGATAGCGGCACAAATATGGAACGATTACATTCTATAGTTATATAAATGTGGGATAGTTTTTTTAATTGAATTTGAGTTTTATGTATCATTTGGATTATTACTTGTTCGTACAATGAACCTAAGTTTATATGTGTGTTTACTCTATTAATACATTAGATGTTATTTCTTTATTTATTTATTTTGGTTTCCTTTACTGTTGCATTTTATGATATCGACTTGTTATAAATATAATAATAGGTAGCAGTATGGAAACTCAAAAAATGAAAAATGTTGAGGGAGGAAATGAATCTGATGCATATTTTAGATGGACCATAGACATGGATGGTTTGTTACTTGAAGTTCTTAGGGAACAAAAAAATAAGGGATAAAAGGAAGATAGAGCATTTTCAGCAGAATCTTATAGAAAGATAGTACAAGAAATCAATGAAAAATTATCAATAAAGCCAAGCTACAAAATCGTTTAAAAACACTCAAAGAACAAATGGTACTGGCAAAAGAGTTAGAATCCAAAAGTGGAATAGGATGGAATGAAACTACTAAGACATTTGAGGCTACTTCAGATGTGTGGAAAGCTTTAATAAAGGTATGTGATACATTTCTTTTGAATGTGTTTTTTTTTTTTTTTTTACCATTTGTGTTTACGTGTGCTGAATATATAATACTTTATTTTGTTTTTTCAGTCTAATCCTAAGTTAAGACAGATTAGAGGAAAATATCTTCATCACTTGAACATCCTTAGAGACATATATGAAAAGGATATAGCAACTGGAGATCGAAGTGGGACTGCGAAAGAAAGATTACAAGGATGATCAAAAGAGAAGGACATCAATATTAACGATATTGATGAGATGCAAGTGAACAGTGAAATTCATTTGGAGAGTTTCAATACTTTTGAATATGAAAGTGAAAGTGTTCCAGCAACTCCATCAACACAAGTTCCATCTGCAGCTCCATCTGTTATTGGTACTTCATCTTTCAAAGGTAAAAAACGAAAAGCAAGTGATGTTAATCCATCAGAACTTAAAGAAATTTCTACAGCCATGAAAGAAATTGCACATGCTATTGTCAATACAAAGCCTCGTGTCAGGCAGGCTTCTGAGTTATTTGACGCAATTAAGAGCTTGTGTGTACAAGATAATAAACTCTTTGAAGCTGTAGATTGACTTGCTGAGCATCCTATTTCTATTTTTGGGTGTCCAGAAAAGCTGCGTCTAAGATGGTTGTATAACAAGTTAGGTTGGTTTAATGATTATTAGTTTCACAAAGCTAGTAGTTTTTTATGTCGAAATTCTAAGTGATATTTTGTGTTTCTTTTTTTTGACAAGCAACTACTTTGTTTATGTAAAATACTTTATTTATATTGCATGAATTTACTTTTGTTAAACTTTGAATTAAAATATTTGTGGGTTGCTAGTAGATAAAGTTTTTTGGTGTTATTTATTATGGAAAAAGTCACACGTTTATAATGTGAGGGGTAAAATCTAATCTATTATGCAAATATTTGTGATATATTAGTTAGTATTTTAGGTGAATTATTGGGATCATATAAATATTGCTTGAATCATAGTATTTGTATTTGTATGTGTTGGTGGTTGAGTTTTTTTTTCCCTTTTAGCTAAAAAAATTAACATTTTTAATAATGTCATATAATATAATAAAGTAAGCATATTTATCATTTAAATATAATGTAATATAAACAAAGGGTAAATTTATCCAAATATAATATTTCAATTTCATTGATAAGCATTCCAAACACTGGAATTCAATTCAATTCTGCACCTTTATTAATTAATTTCAAACACTGGAATTGAATTCAATTCTCAATGAAATTCAATTCAATTCCATATCATTAAAAATTTCCAAACAGGTTGTAACAGAATCATATTATATATAATTTTATACGGAACCAACATTAGGGAACCACTAGGAAGCCGATAATCATATCATAACTTCTTTAATTTTGGATGATAATTTGATTATTAACTTCCTAATAACTTCTTAATGTTAGCTCCCAAGACTTTCTCTTTTATAATTACATTACTATAAATTTTAAAATTTTTACATTATTTTTATACTACCGGGTTGGGTGACCCAAACCTACCCAGTCATGGCTTCATATTATCACCAGGTTGGCTTCATAATTTTTGGGTCAATTTTAGATCACTTTGAAGCCAGGCAAAAAATAACCTAAATTCCATCAGATTCGGACAGCTCCGGGCCATGAACACCCCTAGTCCAGCCATATCAGCATGATATCAAGTATCACAGACTAATATGGATATCAGTTATGTTTCTAAACTTGGGTAATTAATAGAGTTAAAATACATTTTATAGACCATTTTAACATACTAATAAAATTTTAGGGATCAATTTGATAATTAACTAATCTAATAATCGATAGGGATCATAGTCAAGTTAGACTCTTAGGTTGTGTTTGGATGTTGTACCTAAGACAAAAATATAGAGACAGAGACAATCTCTAGTATTTTTATGCTCCTATATTATGTTTCGAAGCAGTGGACATAAACTTGTCAAATGTCTTTGTTTTGTATTTGGAAAGACAAAAACATTTAACTATATACATAACAAAAGACATTATATACTCTTTTGATTTTTTTTTTATAAAAATTGTTATATTATGCAGCAAAATATGCATATTCTAAGCATTACTTGTTATATTAAAAGACTACATGATAAAAAAGAGTACATCTTCAAAAAAAAAAAAAAAAAAAACAGAATACTACTAGAAACCAAACATCTTAACTGAAATAAAATTTGTTCGACATATGTATTAAAACTGTCAAACACAAACAATAAACTCTACATACCTATAGTTGTGCAAAGCCTAAACTGGGATGGAACATAATTGAAATTTCACCTTAAAATAGATAAATAAAAAATAGAGAAATGAAAAGGGTTAGAAATGAAAAAAAAAAGGAGAGGAAGAATGAATGACACCAGAATGGACGAGCTTCTCTTGTTATTTGTTGGTTGCGTAGTTGCAGAATGAAGGAGAATATGAAGCTAGGGTTTTGATAAAGGAAAGATAAGCTCTGGTATTTACAAAATATATTAGGGGTAAAGAAGGGGAAAAATCATTAAAATGGTCTTCAAATTCCGTGTCCCTATATGTCCCAAGTGGAGGCTGATATAGAAATTTGACTAAGAGATATGTACAAATTGTATATTTTGTCCTTGTCTCCTAAACCAAACATATTACAAAATGTAATATTGTCCTCTGCCTCTCTGTCTCTAAAGTGCATCCAAACACAACCTCAAAGATAGGTTAATAATCAAATTTGTACGCAAAAGATTTTACCAATCAAATTAATCCTAAAAGATTAAAAATTAATCATATTCGTTATTCTGGTCACTTCATTAACAATTTTAGTTAACGATTGTCTACATAGAACGTTAAGTGACATATTAGCAACCTAGAAACAATTTTTTTATTCATAAGAATTGTTTGGATGAAAACAATGCCGTTTTGTGTGATTATCGTAAATGTAAAAGTTGAAGCGGTATCCTTATTATTCACGCAAAGAGGCGTCGTTTTTGGCCAAACAACCTTTATAATTAAGATGACATCATTTTTAGGGTGTTGACCTATCACTTAAAATTTCATGTGACCCATCGTTAACAAAACTGTTAATGAAGTGATATAAAAAGGAATAACTATTATTTTAGTCAAAAAAATTTAGGGTCAAAATCAATTTGGTTTTAATCCTTATTTTTTGTCATATTAGTCACAAAGGTTGCATTTCGATTTAAAATGATATTTTTGGACAAAATTACCCCTTTCTTCATTTGGGACATCATCATATCTGAAAAATAAAAATAAAAATGAATAACCCCATTCTCAGGTTGATTCCTCGTATTCTTCTGATAAGAATCATATGCCTATTGAAAATTCAGAAGCAGGAACTCCATTCCCAGTCGGGTATAATTCAATTTCTTAATTCAATTTCTTAGGAGAATTCGAGGATCAGAGCACTAATACCACTACTACTCAGAGGAAACAAAGGGATGTGTATCTTTTCAAAGAGAATAACAATAATGGAGATGGGAAGAGACCCTTAAAAGTCATGTTCTGGAAGAATTAGAGTTGAAATTAGGAATGATTTTGGTGTCACCCCTTCTAGACTTGGTACCCTCGCTTGTTGTTGCGAAATTGTTGCAGGCCAGTGAAATGTGAATGTCACACACAAAGAGGACGCGTTTGATGAGAGGAGACAAAAACAACCAGAAGGGAGAGAAGGAGATGACGTGGAGAAGAGGTTGGTGATGTGACGAAGGCAAGCGACAACGACTCTTCCTCCAACCGCTACCATTGCATGCAACCGTGGCAGTAGGGCGACAACCATGGCAACGAAGGCAGCATCATCGCCATCACGTCCCCTCTCTTTCGTCTCCTTCCATCGTGCTTTCTGAGTCCTCTAGCTCCACTCTTTTTCCCGGCTCGACGGAGGCAGCAACAACAACTCCTCCTTCAACCGCCGCCGTCGCCTCCCCTTTTCTCCTTCTTATTTCTTTCTCCGTTCCATTTTTTCCCCCCTCTCCTTTATTTCGCTTTTTCTTTTGAGCGGAGGTTAGGGTTAAATTAGGGTGGTAGATGTTTGAAGGGCAAAACGGTAAAAAAAGGTGATTTTAAACCAAAATGCAACCTTTGTGACCAATATAAAAAAAGAAAAGAAAAGAACTGGGACTAAATTGCTTTTGACTCCGAACTTTTGTAATTAAGGTAGTGTTTGGTAGAGATACTGAGACTGAGAAACTGAATTAAATTTGTTATTATGTTTGGTTTAAAATTTACTACAGACAGAGACTAGAAAATAGAGATTAAATTAAGTCAATAGTGAAGAAACAAATATTAATATTGGAAACTTTAATGTTCAGTGAGGGTATTTGAGTAAAAAATAAGTTATTAAAATTTAAGTCCCAGTCCCAGTCCTAAGTCTCCCAGTCCCTCCGAACTAGAGGTACTGAAAATACTGAAATTTTGGGGATTGAGACTGAAATTTTAGTTCTAGTCTCCAAACACAATATTGAGTCACAATCCCTCAGTCTTAGTCCCCTTTATCAAATGCTACCAAAAAGAGTAGTTATCCCGATATAAAAACAAAAAATAGTACTACGTGACCAACGTTAGGGTGTCATTAGGGAGCCAATAATTAAGTTATCATCTGTAACTCATATATCCAAGATTAAGTTATCATCCAAAATTTATGAGTTATCATCCATAATTATATGTTGGCTCTCTATTGGTAATAATGTATTTGCTCCCTAGTCTTTTTAAAAAACAAATACAATTAATTTTTAATCTTTTATAAATTAATTTGATTGATAAAATATTTCAAACACGAATTTGATGATTGGTTATTTTTGTGTGTGTGTGTGAACGTTTGGTTAATCTTGTAGGGCATGATTTAACTATTATCTGATAATCTATATGGTAATGTTATGTGTAGATGTATTTTGACTAAGTAAGTCATTTATTTTTATACTAAATATAATTTTATTTTGGGGTCAAATAACACAAAAAAAATAATAATAATAACACTTGAACAAACTTATGTTTAATATTGAAATAATCTTTTATTTGAAATAGAATAAGAAAAAGTTTAGGGAGCCAATGATTTGGAGACCAATGAGTACCAACCAAAATTCTAAAGAAAGAAAATGAGAGGGCTCAGGTAATTATATAATTTTGGAGGATCACTTTTTGTTTTTTTGAATGATCATTTTTATTAATTTTGAATAATTACTGTTCCCATTGGTCAGCAAAGTATTAGTTCCCTGAATAAATAACTTAATTGGACAAAATCGATTTCTCTTTATCTATATCTATATATATATAAAGAAGAAACGAAAGCCTTATGAAAGAAAAAGGCCAATAAGTTGTAACTCAAACGGCATTTTCCCTTCCCTTAATAAAGGTTTCGAGTATATTTCCCCTTTTCCTAATAAAGGTTTCGAGTTCGAGCCTCTACCCAAACATATCCCCCACTTATATATAAAAAGAGAATAGTGGTAGGTTAGTTAGTTGACCAGTGTCACTATATGAGAAAAAAAAAAGTAATAATAGGTTAGTTATTTGACAAGTGTCTAATTTTAATAGTTGACAAGTGTTCAATTTAATGAATAGACATAAATACCCATAAAAAGTAATATGAAAATTTAAAAAGGATAGTTAAAAAGGTAATTATACTTTATCTATTTTTATTTCATATCCCTACTATATAAAAAGAAAAAAATATTTGATAGCTATAGTTTTTTAATCTTAGGTAACCATAGCTTTTCTATTGTAGTATTTGTTTCTATTTATAAATTGTTATTGAATAAAATGCATAATATTATATGTTATAAATATGCAATTATGGATGCTATTTACATATAATTATAAAGGTTAATCTAAATATGGTAACTTTCGTTTATAGTTACCTATCATTACCTAAACATAAATAGAAAGTAGTAGTATGTTAGTTACTTGACAAAGTGTTTAATGGTTAATAAATGTCTAATTTAATAAATTGACATTAATATTCATGAAAATTAATATAAAAATCAATAAAAATAGTTAAAAAAATCATTACGCTTTATTTATTTCTATTTTAATATTAATATTATGAGTAAACCAAAACATATATTATTATAGGGCTAATGATCAAATTAGTTCCCGAAAAATGAGCCAATAGTCATATTCGTTCCAGAAAAATTTTATCAATTAAATTAGTCTCTAAAAAATTTAAAATTTAATCATATTCGTCCTTTTATCACTCTATTAACAATTTTTGTCATCAATTTTCACACGCAACATTAATAACACTCTAAAAACGATGTCGTCTTGATATAAGAATTGTTTGGAAAAAACGACGCCCTTTTGCGCGAATAATGTGGATAATTATTCAACTTTTACATTTACAGTTATAACATAAAACGTAATTATTTTTACTCAAACAACTCTTATAAATCAACACAACGTCGTCTTTAGGATGCTGATATGTCACTTAATGTTTTGTATAGACAATCGTTAACAAAAATTATTAATAGAGTGGTAGAAGGACGAATATGATTAATTTTTAAATTTTTTAGCGACTAATTTGATTGACAAAATCTTTTAAAGACGAATATGACTATCGGTCTATCTTTGGATGACTAATTTAACCATTAACCCATTATTATATTACTGAATTTTATAACTTAGAATCATTCGTTACCAACGCATTACCTGGGTTGTATCCTAGTCTTGGATTTAAAAAAAAAAAAAAAAAACCTTCTTATGGAAAAAACCCCGTTGGCCTTGTCATTTCATATTACCTCGGATATTACCAGGTAGCGCAGTGGGGTAGTGACTCACCGTCACCGAGGGTTTAAGAACCAACTCCCCTCAACACTTTAACAGTGGCAGCGCACCATTGTCCAACGACGGCGTCGACGATGGCTCTGCCTAGGGTTCGCGTAGTGTTCGAGGAGCACAGCATGCTGAGCAAGTCGAAGAAGAAAGAAGGACTGAAGCGCTGCTGGCTCCTCCTTAAACCCCAACACAACACCATCTCCGATCTCTCCTCTCATCTCCAAAGCGCTTTCTCTCTCCATCGCACTTGCCCTAACGGCATCACTCTCTATGTAATGTTTTCGCTATGAATACTCCAGTGATTAATGTGTTTTTTTGATCAATGATGGAAGTAACTTTTATTTTTGTCAACTGACTAGTTGAAGAATGCTCGCATTCATAGTGGCAAAATAAGGGTTTGTTTTCAGAGATATTTGAAATGAATTGAAATTCAATTTGCAACTTTCAAAGCTGTGGTTTTGTTTAGGGCATGCAAACTGGAATTTGATCATGTGTTAACCTATAGAATGTGTTGTAGAAGCTTTTATTGAAGCCAGATTACTTTGATGACTATTGATTTATGATTTATCGTTGAAATGCAGATGGATGGTTTTGTTTTACCACCTTTTGAGTCTACTAGTATTTTGAAGGATAAGGACATTATCTGGTGAGTTTATTGTTGATGTTTTTACTTAACCCTTCATATTTGTTTTTCTTTGTAGCTTTTCATTGCTTTGTATTATTTGTTGTGCCTTATGTACATGATACTATGACAGTGTGAAAAGAAAAGGGAACATGTTAATTGATAAGCCTGATGCAATGATATCTGAACCTAATGGGCATCAATCCATAGAGCTTCCAAAGATTCTTACAATTGAGGGGCCTCAAAATGAGGAGGCTGGCGGATATGAAACTGATTCGGAGGACCTCAGTGACCAACTTGATGATGAAGCTTATGAAGCACCTGAAGCAGAAGAAAATGTAATCTCAAAGAAGAGAAAAGCATCAAAGAAGCTCAAGAGCTCAAGGTCTGTTTCCATTTCTCAAAAGTTTTTCATTTTTATTCATGCAAGCAGGCGAGCAAATAAGTAAAAGCTAAATAATTATTTACAAGATATTTGTTGAAACATCTGTGAAAGAAATCCCAAGCAGTAATTGAAATTTTGTATGCATTGTTTCTGAAATGTTGATCCGATTCCATTGTTTTTTTTCCTGTTCAGTCAGAAGAAGATGAAGTTGTCCTCTCCAGATAAGTTGGCAGTCACTTCTGAGGCTCATGAGGAGGAAATTATAACCCCTAAAGACCATATTCATAACAAGTTGAGTCTTTCCAAGAAGGATAATGAAAAATTATCCAATTTATCTAGCCAGAAGAAGAAGTCGTCTAACAACCTTAAATCTCATAAACAGAGTAATGACAAAAGTGAGCCTATGAATGATGAGAAAGGGTGCGTTTTCATTCTAAATTTATCTAGTTAATTAAATGTTCAACTAGTGTTTATTTCCTTCCTTAAAAAGCATTCCAGTGTACATGTGATCCTTTTTAGGCATATTTGTTTCTAGATATATATGCATTCCATCCAGATTCTGGTTCATTTGTCTGTGTGTGTAGATTGTATTTTTCCCCTGCTATAAGCCAATTTTAAACCCATCATCCTAATTCCTATGAATGTCTCTGTTTCCATCATATAGGTTACCTCAACCTCAAGGTGATGGTGGAAGTGGCTCTAAGAAGGTAATTACTTATTTCTACTGTTTCAAATGCAGATACATTATATGTTTCCATTTAACCAGTTAAGATTGATAAGTTTCTGCATTGGCATGACAACTCTTGCACATTTTGACAATTGTTATAACTTGCACATTATTGATAAGAAAAATAATAAAAAAAACTCCTTAGGCAATATAACGGTATATCTTTCATTATTAGTCCAAGCAAGTATACTGTAGCCCTTTAGATTATTTGGCATGTAATGATTTAGAATCTCCCATGTTTATGGATTCTTCTCTAGATACTAATTATATCTTTCTTGTTTCCTTTTATTGTTCAATATTCTGCCAGTCCATCCTGATAAATGAGAGGGGATTGATGGACACTTCATATTATTTTTCACATTCTTGTAACTCTTGTTTTTGGTCAGACACCTAGCAGAAGTGCTCGACGAAAGAAAGCTAAGAGAAAATGGCTGAGGGAAAAACTAAAATCAGAGAAGGAGAAGGTAATCTGATCTCATGATTTTAATGCAGATCTTATTTACCTTCTACATGCAAAATTGCAAATAGGAAATGGATTTGTCTTAGTTCGAATTGTGAATGGGAATTCATTTGCTGCATGTGATGTTGTCTTATTAGTCCTTAGACAAAGTCTGGTTAGTAAGATAAGATGCTTAGTTCTTAATGTTCAAGAAATGGCATCATAGGTCAGTTTAGTTGGAGGTCTTTCGTCACATTTGATATTTGCGAATGTATTTTAGTCATTCTTTCTCAAAGAAATTGGTCTTCTCTTCAAATTTTCAGCTGCATCAGAGCCCAGGGATTGAGAAAGATGTTCAGAAATCACCTGTCAAAAATAACTGCAAAGTTTCTAATGCACAACAATCTGATGAAGAAAGTGAAGCAGAGGATGACATTGTTCCTGTTGAAATCAGACCAGGGCATATTCGCTTTCAGTCGCTTAGGAAAGGTTTTAATGCTCTCTTCTCCAAAATTATTTTAATTAAAGAGCAGGTGTTTCTTTTTGCTTTAGAATTGCTTTTATTATCTGACATATGCTTATATAATCTGTTTGATGCAGATCAGGAAGCAGCACAACATAATCAGATCCCAGTGGTTTGTTCATTTTTCCTCAATAAGACATAGTTAATTTTGCACAAAATTCATATCATGCACGATGTTTGCATCTGAACTTCATTTGATTTATCTTTTATTTGGGTTTCTAGACTGTAGGTTTTGATGGAGATCCATAAAATTCCATTCAAAACTGGCTTGAGATTAAGAGTAAAAACTTTCCCAAATAGCCTTTCCTTTGCTACTAGTTCCTATATTAGGTGTGTTGGATACCAGGGAGAGAGATGGAAAGGAGCTAATGAAAACTCTTCAGTGTTATTCTTGGGAGATAATGAGATATTATGGAAGTTATTAAAATTGTAGCTTAAATATTTTAGTAATTAATTTGATTTGATTAATTTCTTACAGCGTATATAATCTGTAACATGATTCCCACTGAAGAGCTCAAAATAGATCAAAGCATGAAACTTACCATAATAGCTAGGTTTTGTTCTACCTGTGTTTATTTTTTTCCTCAAAATCTCTGGTGCAAAAAGGCAATTCCATGTGAAATCATTGATTTAGAAGATTAGAGAAAATGGTATGAATAATATATGAAACCTGTATTTACCAAGGATGCCCTTGCTAGTTGGATTATGGAGAGAAGGGGAGTTAAGGGAATGAATTGATGAGTAAAGTGGAGTCTATTTTACTCTTCAAGATATAGAGGGTATTCATGAGACCCTGGAAACTCCCTTGTCTTTTCACCAACTCATGCTCATAGCATGATACCAAATTAGTCAGTCCCATTTTAAGTCCCTTGTTGTTTAAGTATCAGGAGATTTACTGCAATATATGATTTTATATTTTATTGATGTGTATACAATGTACATTTTCTGGATGTTTCAGGAAACAAGTAAGTGGAATGGAATAACCAGCAAGAAGAAGGGCCAGAAATGGGGTAAAGAGAGCACCTGGCCTTGTAAACAGGATGCTTATGAACATCCCAGCAAAGATTATCACACTGTTCAGAATGTTGAGAAGAAAAATGCGTCCAATGCCGTCGATTTTGACAAACTTCCACCATATACAAGCTTGCCCAAGGTTTGTTTCCGTCCTTATTGCTAGGGTGCGATGTTTGATCTTGCTAAGCACCTGATAAAACCAACCACTGGCATTGTGATGGGGCTCCTTTAAGCTATTTCTGATTATGCCATTCAAAACTTCAATTTCATTGTTTCATTTTTGTGCTTTTGTTCAGTAAATTCTGTTGTGTTGTACTCGTATGGTGCTATTAAATTGATTTTCATATGCTGCAGGAAGGTGATGTAATTGCATATCGATTAATTGAATTGTCAACATCTTGGACACCCGAACTTTCCTCCTTCAGAGTAGGTGTTTACGCTGCATTTGGACTATTTATTCAAAACCTTAGTGTTGGAAGCTTAATTAATGCATTTGTGCCCTGTAGGTTGGGAAGATAACAAAGTACAATGCTAAATCAAACAGAATTTCTCTGGAACCAGTTTCAGAATATCCATTTGAGTTTAAGAAGAAAATAGATGACGATGCATCTTCTGTACAGTTTGATCCATCTCCTTATGAAGAAAATGGTTCTCTAGAGGTGAAGTTCTTTTATGTGATCTTTTTCTTTACTTTTCACATACACACAGACACTTTTTTGTTTTGGGCCAAAACCCCAACATTTTTCTTCCTTATTCAACTTATAATTACGTCTAAGTCGGTGTTTTTTATTTCAACCACATTAATGACTACTTTAACTTTTTCTCTCATTTAAGTTTTAACATTATCTCTCCATTAGTATTTTTACTTGAATTTTATTTTCTATTTTCATATACTGAAATAACATGTAAGTGATTAAAAACTTGAATAATATTTATTGCTAAATTTAAGTAATATTAAGTCAAATTTTATAATAGTTAATTAATATTAATTCACATGTTTAGTAATACTCGAAATTATAAGTATCCACATTTTTAACAAACCATTGGAGATGATCCACTTCCACTATATATAATATATAAAGAAAACTAGTCTCATGAAATATTGCACCATTTTGGGGATGAATATGTTACAACCCATGTATATATTCAATTTTATTCTTGGTCATGATTTGACATAAACACCGCAAAAATGAGTGATAAAAAAATTGCTTCTGCTACTTATTTGAATGAAAATGACCAATTATTTCCTTCTCCAGATAGATTATTTATCACTTGCTGAAGTTCGTATTGTTAATCCTGGCAACAACTCAACCTCCGCAGCCAGAGCTAGTTCTAGTAATAATTGGGACAATCTTATAAAACCATCTAATGGTAGCATTAATGGAAAATGTGCGGATGATCAAACTGTTGTGGGAAGTTCTGAACCAATGAACGGAGTTCGTACCTCTGCTAAAGGTAATGTCCACTAAACTGTGGAATCTTTTGAACTTTTGGTTTATAGAAAAATGAAATCTTCTTGATTCACTTAAGTTAAACTTGTGCTATCTTTACAGAAAATGGAGGAGAAAATGTGTGGGATGAAATTAACGAGGCATTAACAGCAAAGAAGGCGAAACTGTCACAGGCAACTTCCTGGCGCAAAGAAGAAAGTTCAAGCTCACAGTCATGGTCCCAAAGAGCCTTGAGATGCAGTGCACTAGGTCCAACAATGGCGCTGCTAAGATCACAGAATGGATTTAAGTAACAGAGCTTACACCTTGGCTGATTTTCTGCCATGTTGGTGCCTCTTTTAAATACATGTTTTTTTTGGTATATATGGACAACTTTTCTACATTACCATCTACAACACTGCTTGCCGCATGTCCTGTTTTCTCCATCATGATGGGGATGAATTTTGAACGCTTAATCTTATAATCCATCTTTCAGATGTTAATACATGCAATCCTCCTGAAAACAAAACCAGAAAAGTGAATCAACTGCCCAATTTCTAAGGCATCCCACTATTAAAATAAGGGAAACATAAAAAGGAAGAAAGTTAGTAAGTAATCTTTTATTTTGATAGAAATCAATCCCTATGTCAAATTTTGATTAAAAAAAAAAGTTCCAAATCAATTCTTATAGTTATCTAATAAAGACATAACTGACTTTAAAAGAATTTTTAAAATTCTAAGACTAGTTTATTTATATAGACGAATAATTTGATGTGGAAATTAATTTTTGTAACAAAAGAAGAGTTTGGGAACTCATTTAATAATTAAAATGTTTAACTAAAAATTTCTTAGAGAGTGATAAGGTATTACTCAAATTAAAATTATTGTATATAAAATACTACCTTCCACTTAAAATTGCTGTTGGCAAATCAAGTCTTATGTATTGGAATAGGTTTGACATGTGAATAATCAAATGAAGTAATGGTTCCAAAGCTTAATTTCCTTCTATTAACGGAAGCAATATAACTAAATAAGGAGGATCTTAAGTTTTGACCACAATTTAGCTATATTGCAAAAAGTTTGCATCAAGTCATCAATTTTACAGCACAATGAGTAGTTAATGGCTTGCTCTTCCCTCCCTTTTCATTCTAAGCGCAAAATGTTTGCTTGGAGCTTCATATTCATTCCACACTCATTTCAGGCAAAGAAAAAGGACTGTGATCTTACCAGGTTCTTGTGGACCTGAGATGATTCCTTAATGGACGATAGCAGCACTCGAGGCAGCGGATTACTCCCCCGGCGCTCTGCTATTGACGGGGAGGATCCTTTCATCTCGAAATAGGAGCTCGCCGCTCCCAAACTTTGATTAGGCAAAAACATTTCTGGTGTTGAGGTTACTTCTTTGTGAAGCAACGAGGAACTCTCAGCTAAAAGCGCGTCTTCGGTGGTTGATTCCATTCCAGATGGTGATGGCTGCCTAGATGACACAAGTGACAAATCAGACCAATTGGCAGAGGAAGGTGAAAACGTGAACGAGCTGGCATAATCGGAACTCGAAGGCGAAAGCGTCGGCGATTTGTTCCAAGGAAAGGAATTTGAAGGAACCCCAGAAATAGACGACGGTGATGAGTCCATGGCTTCAGAAGCCTCTTCCACTACTTTTGCCTCTGAATTGTTATTATTATCATTCAAATAGCATTCAAAGGAATGACTTGATGACGGTGACAAAGGTTCATCTTCTTTGTTGTCTTTGATATTCACACCAGTACTTAATTTGGGAGAGTTAAGCAACTCTTTCATGACTCCAGCAGCAAGCTTCCGCCTCAGTATTCCCCATCCGTGCTCGCTCGCCGGCAAGCAAGTCTCCGGCCCTGCACTAGACACAGAAAAAGGCGGGACAACCCCGCCTGCGACCGCCCTGTAAAAGATCTCGAAATCCAAATCATAATCCCCAACTTTTCTTGGACCAACATAAGCCG
>JASCZI010211823.1:23802-47367 GCA_036250425.1 Stylosanthes scabra | reverse complement strand
CGAGAACACTTGCAACCTGAATAGTGCCAGCGCACCCGCGTTGCCAATCTCCAATGTTGTCCCTGATAGCGCAACCAAACCCAACACTATCATCGTTGTGCAACTTACTTTCGTTGATTGTAAGTATGTCAAAATTTATGTTCGCATATAATTCAATTGTTTAGTATTATTATTATTTTTTTTCACAAAAAAATTATTCAAATAAAAAAGATGTAGATTTTATTAAAAAAAATATGTGTACCCATATCTACATTTTATTTTAATTTTTATAGAGTTTAATGAATAAAATTTATATTATATATCAATTTGTATTTATATCAAAAAGCTTTTCTTTTATAATATAGTTAAAACGAAAAGTACACAGAGCCATCACTAGAAATTCATGGAGCATATGAGCCAAATAGGAATCCTAGCCCCTTTTCTCTCTCCCCATTGCTGGCCTCTTTCTTTTTGCCAACCGTTGCTGCCACCTACCCCGTCGCCGTCGCTGCCCATGCTGTCTATCACCGTTGCCGCCTCTTCCTCCGACGGCGTGGGATCTTCTTCTTCTTCTTTTTCTTTATGTTGTTGTTGTTGTGGTATTGCGGTTGTGATGGTGGTGATGGTGAAGTTGTTGTTGTGGTGGTGGTGTTGGCGGTGGTAGTGGTCGGATGATAATTTTAGCCAGTTTCGAATGATAACTTATCTTAGTTTCAGATGATAATTTTGATTAGTTTTGGATGATAAGAATTTATTGACTTTCTAAGGGCTTCTAAATGTTGGTTTCGTAGTATAGTTCATTTAAATTTAGTGATTTTAATAGTCGATGTTAGTTATAAAATTATTACAAAAGTATATAATTAAAATTATTGATTAAAATAATTGAATTATTATATACCATAAAATATCTGAAATATATTTTATAGGTTAAAATTTAAGGCTGATTTTTTTTCTTCTAAATACAAGGGTATTATCGTAAATTGCATAAATATTGGTGTATTTTTTTGGGGTTGGTTTATTTGTTATGGTTGTTTTGGTTTCTTTGGAACGAAGTGGTGTATGTGGTGACTTTTTGTTCTCCCTCAATTATGCCGTAGGGATGCTATTTGGCTGTGTTATCTATGTAGTTTATGTGTATATAGGTGGGTGAATTCTTTGTTGATTGTGTCGTGGCTGAAGGTGTTTATGTTAGTGATGGGCTATGGTTTGGTTGTACTGATGAGATTGGTTGTCTATGCGTGTGGTTTGTCACATTTTAAATAATTCGAATAATTTTTGTCAATAATAAAATTAAGAACTATTTTAATTTTAGAAGTAATAATAATATTGATGGTTTACTTACTTTTACAAAAAATAGGAAGAGTTTTGTAAAATCAGGTACTGTTAGGTGTGTTTCGTAACTTTTCTAAAGCTGCAAAAGGTAAATATAAGAGCAATGCTGACATTTAAAATATTAAAAAGTCGGTTGGGGCAATTTTCAGCTTTTGAAAAAGTTAAAAATCTGAAATAATAGAAAATACTGTAGGCAGTTTGTTAAAACAATCAGGAAAGATGGGTGAATATTAACAACTTATTTTAGGTGAGATGGTAAATTATCTCTTATTGTTTGATTTTTTTTTTTTCCATTGGACATCTTTTAAAACACCGCCATCGAGTCTTTCAATGTTCGTTGCGACTCCATTCTCTCCAAAAAGAAAGACCAAGTGAGAGAAAACGGAGTTGTGACGATGATTGGAAGACGCGTTGGTGTTTGCGAACAATGCAGTGCTTCAAAAGGTACATTTTTAAGAATTATACAAATATCTATTTATAATAATTAATATATGATTGGTTGAGATAGATAATGAAGTCGTGACGGTAATTGGAGGACACAATGATGGTGTTTTGCAGGGTGTTAAACGAAGAAAAAGATAAACAAAGTAAGAGGGAGTAACTTACCCTCTCATCTAAAGAGAGTTAGTTAGAATTCACAGAAAAATTTAGGAAAATAATAATTTTAGGTGTATATTTATTTTTTCTAATCAAGTTTAACTAATTTATTTATTCTATATCAAATAAAAGACTATTTTGATGTCAAATGGAAGTTTATTTCGGTGTTATTTTTTGTATTATTTGATACTGAAATAATCTTTTTTTAGTATATAAATAAATGACTTGGTTGAACTTGATTTATCAAAATAAGTGTATATATAGCATTATCGTTATAAAAGTGGTGGGAAATTTGTATAACAAAAAAGAAAAAAATGATTTAAAGTTGTTAAGTTTGTAAGGTGGTAAATAATGTTTTAATCTTTTATGTTGTTGTTGTTACTTTTATTGTCTGATGGATTTTACCATTTTAAGTTAAGGACAATTAAACGAATACTTTCATCTCTAAAGTTAATAGTAGTTTTAGAGGAGCTTCATCCTGAAAAAATAATCTTCAAACTCCTCTAAAGTTCTTAATTATTTTTTAAAGAGTAAAGTAATGCTTTAATCACCTTTAAATGAAGATTAGTGGAACTCACAAATAATAAAAATTACAAAATCAATGATGATTAAAGTATTATTTTATAACTTTACCAATTTAACAACTTTAGAAGATCTTTATCTCTTGTTGAAGGTGCAGTAAGAGTAGCTTAGAGAATGTGAAATCAGAGAAAAAGAAGAGAAAAGTGCAATAAGAGAGAACTGATGCATTGAATGGTAGAACTCACTTACAAGCAGAGGCAAAATATGCCAAATATCAGCCACAAGCTGATAACCAATAACTCTAACAACCTAACTGTATTCACTAACTAAATTACACAACTTAACTACCTATAGTTAATATAGTGCTACTAAGGAAGAGTCATTAATCACAGTACAATTGGCACATGATAATCACGTAACACCCTCCCTCAAGTTAGGCGTGTAAATGTCTTGCATGCCTAACTTGTTAATGAGTGATGAAAACACAGCTGGTGCTAATGGCTTTGTCAACAAGTCTGCAACTTGTTCATGTGTAGAAATAGGCAGTAAGTGTATAACATTCTCAAGCAACTTATCCCAAACAATATGACAATCCACTTCGATGTATTTTGTCCGCTCATGGAAAATGAGATTAGATGCTATGTGAATAGCTGCTTGGCTATCACAATAGATGCTCATAGGTTGTGTATGACAAATTTTCAGGTCCAGTAAAATTTTCTTTATTCATATAGCTTCCCATGTGGCAGAAGCTAATGCTCGATATTCAGCCTCAGCTGAAGAAGCAGACACAGTTGCTTGTTTTTTACTTTTCCAAGTTACCACAGCTCCACCAATGTAGAAGCAATAGGCTTAGATGGAACGTCGAGAATCTGGGCAAGTTGCCCAATCCGAATCAGAGAGGCCTGTCACGCAAAGATCAGACACTGCGAGGAAGAATAGACCATTTGCCGGAGCTCCTTTGATGTACTTTAGAATGCGATAAGCTGCTTTCAAGTGTAAATCAGTCGGTGCTTTAAGATATTGACTTAATTTCCCAGTGGTATAACTAATCTCTGGTCTGGTATTGGCTAAGTAACGCAAACGGCCAATGAGTTTTCGATAGTCATTGCTTGGAGGTAATGGAACTCCACCAACTTTGGACAGTTTGATGGTGTAGTCCATTGGAGTGGAAGCAGGTTTGCAATCTTCCAAACCATGATCCCGAAGCAAATCCAATGCATACTTGCGCTGGTATAAAGCAATTCCAGCCTTGCTCCTAGCAACTTCCATGCCCAAGAAGAATTTCAAGTCCCCAATACCCTTAATTTTGAACTTTTCATCCAACAATGATTTGATGAACTCAATTTTAACCAAATCGTCACCAGTCATGACTACATCATCAACATATATGAGAAGAGCAATAAAATCAGTTGATTGTGACTTTGTGAACAAGCTATGATCCGATTTGGATTGCTTGTACCCTGAATCTAACAAAACTGTCTTCAACTTGGTGTTCCATTGTCGACTTGTCTGCTTGAGCCCATAAAGAGACTTCTCAAGCTTGCAAACCATGCCTGGAGTAGCTTTCAATCCTGGAGGAACTTTCATATTCACCTCTTCATCAAGGTCACAATGCAAGAAGGCTGTATTCACATCAATTTGCTTGAGGAACCACCCCTTTGCTGCAGCTAAGGCTAAGACAATCCGAAGAATGCCCAGCTTGATTACTGGACTGAATGTGTCACGATAGTCAATCCCAGGGACTTGAGTGAACCCTTTGGCAACTAAACGAGCCTTATAACATTCAATGCTGCCATCATGGTTGTATTTGAGTTTAAAAACCCACTTACAACCAATTGCTTTTTTCCCAATCGATAAAGGCTTAAGCTGCCAAGTCTGCAAGTGCTGAAGAGCATTGAGTTCATCCTGAATAGCTTGTTCCCAGTGAGCATTGGTGATGGCCTCATCATAGCTCTTAGGTTCTTTATTAGTGGAGATGGCTAGGGAAAATGATTTATGAGAATAAGACAATGCATTGTAAGATAAAAAATGTGAAATGAGATGTCTTGGAGCTGAAGTTGTAGCAGTATTTATACTCTGAAAATTCTTCAAGTATGAAGGTGGCCTTCTCTCTCTATTAGACCTTCTTAATGGTGGGGCAGGTTGATCAGATTGATCATGTATGGATGCAGATGAATTAATTTCATTTTGTGCCTTTTGTATGCCAACTGGTGTGTAAGATGTAATAGGCTCTGAATGTGTTTCTGAATTTTCTATAGGTGCTATGGATTGTGTGTTTCTAATGAATGTAGTTGGAGATGAGTATGGTATGTCATATGAAAAAGGATCATCATCATGATGAACCTGAACTGTTTTTAATTCAGAATGAGTTGTGCTAGTCAAGTTCTTTTGACCAACATATGAAAAAGTAAATTCATAAAACTTCACATTTCTAGACATAAATATCTCCTTTGATTTTAAATCCATTAATAAGAATCCCTTAACACCCTCCTTGAATCCTAAGAATACACATTTTCGTGCTCTTGGATCTAGCTCGGTTCTTCCTGAGGTGATAGTATTAGCAAATGCTAATTAAAGAACCAAAAATTTTAAAATTTGAAAAATCTGACAAAGAACCATGTAAAATTTGATATGGTGATTGATTTCGAAGGAGAGTAGAAGGTATTCTATTAATGAGATGAACAACATGAGAAACTGCAAAATTCCAAAAGCACTTGGGAAGATTAGAGTGAAATAGTATGGCCCTGGTCACATCAAGGATGTGTTGATGCTTCCTCTCAACATTCCATTTTGTTGAGGAGTCTCGACACATGACCTTTGGTGAATGATACCAGTATTTGCATAAAAATTCTTTATTAAAAATTCTAGACCATTATCACTTCTAATCCCTTTTACTTGTTTATTGAATTGAGTTTTGGCAAAATTGACAAAGGACTTGATGAGTTCACTTGTCTCAGACTATAATTTCATAAAATGTACCCAAGTGTGCCTAGATTTATCATCAACGATAGTCAAAAAATACTTGTGTCAATTAATAGAAGGAACTGACAAAGGTCCCAAAATGTCAACATGTATCATGTCTAAGCATTCTGCAGAAACAGTAGTGCTATTTGGAAAAGGCAATTGTGTTTGCTTAGCCAAATAGCAAGCATCACATGGACCATTGCTTATATCAGATTATATGAAACTAAAATCCTTTTTTATAGCATTCAATTTATTACATGAAAGATGTCCTAATTTAACATGCCACAGATTTATATTTTTTTTATTTCTAATGTTCACGATGCATGATTGTGGATGTTGAATTCTATGAGTATTTTAGTTCAGTGTATAAAGACCCTCTACAGTTTCAGCTTTCCCAATCGTCCTCATGGAGCTGCAGTCCTGAATCTCACACAGTTTATCAGAAAAAGTTAGTTTGCGATGCAATTTGGCTCTAAGTTTGGACACTAAAATGAGTTTGTAGTTGAAAGAAGGAATATATAATGCTCCTGTCAAATACAGATCTTTTGAAAACATGATTGTTCCAATTATAGTGCTCATAGTGTATGTGCCATTTGGCAATTTAACTATAATTGGATCAATTTTATAGTATGTTTGAAAATCCTCAAGAGAGTAAGATACATGGTCTGTAGCCCCAGTATTCACTAACCATGAGATGCACTTATTTTTTGAAATTTGTAGGCTCTTAACACTAGTTTTAAAGTGAAGAAGATGTACCAAATTACCTTGATGAGGTACTGGCTGTGATAGTGCCATAATTTGGTTAGTGCTATGAATCGGTTTTACCTCATGATTACTGAGTAGGGCTAGCAGGCTTTGTCTTTGCTCTGCAATAAATCTAGATTCTACAGTGTCACCTTTAACCGAATTGGTGCTGAGATCTTCAATCATCTTCTCAGACTTTGCTGCACTCATGTAGTTGACACCAGCTTCACCACTAAAACGTTGCTTATAGTGTGGTGGATAACCATGCTTCTTGTAGCACACATCTATACTATGCCCAAGCTTACCACAATGTGAGCATTGCACCTTGCTTTTCCCTCCCTGACCCTTGCCTCTACCTCCTTTGCCTCTTCCATTCTCTCTGCCTGACTCTTGGTCTGCAGTGTTTGGAGAAGATGCAAAGTAAGCCATGATGTGTGAAGTAGATGCAGGGCTAAGGAATTGTCTTTCTTGCTGTGTAAGCATGGAAAAAACTGTTGAGGTTTGGGAGAGGGTCCATGAGCATGACCTGTGATATCGCCCCCGAGAATTGTTCATTGAGGCCTCTCAAGAACTTGGTTACTTGGTTTTCAGCCTTGTACCGTCTCATCACACCTAAACCACAGCTACAACTAGTACCACAGCTGCAAGTAGGAATTGCTCCAAAATTCTCAAGTTCTTCCCAAATCGATCTAAGATTTGTGTAGTAACCTGTAACATCCAAATCGCCTTGCCTAGAAGCATACAATTCCTCAAGTAATTCAGCCACTCAAAATTTGTCTCCTTGGTAATAACGGTGTTTCAAATCGTTCCAAATGTAGCTAGCTACATTGTTCCAAATCACTGACTGCGAAATGTTAGGTTTTAACGCCAGATTCAACCAAGCCACTACATAATTATTGCATCTATCCAGCATTCAAACATACTATCATTTCTATCAGGTTTTGGAATCGTACCATCAACAAAGCCAAATTTGTTCTTAGATCTCAGTGCTATTATCATATTCCTACGCCATGCGCCATAATTCTTTCCATTCAGAATAACATTCGTAATAGTCGTATCAGGGTTTTTGGATGGATGAAGATAATAAGGATTCGTCGGATGAAGATCGAGAGCTGGATTTGCGTTGTTCCGGTTCAGATTCAGTTGAGCTTGTAGTGAAGAAATTTGATTCAAGAAATGAGCGATGCTTTGTAGATTTATCGTAGGGATCTCTGTGTTCGATCCTGAATTCCTTGGTTCCGTCATTGATGCTCTGAATCACAACCTTTATTGTGCAATTCAGACTTCTGAATATCCTAGAAGATGAAATTGGATTTCAGAGATCAGTAATTTCTTACTCCTAGCTCGTTCCTTAGTTCCACACACTACCCTTATGGTCCACGCTCACCGCACCATGTTGAAGGTGCAGCAAGAGTAGCTTTAGAGAATGTGAAATCAGAGAAAAGGAAGAGAGAAGTGCAAGAAGAGAAAACTGATGCATTGAATGGTAGAACTCACTTACAAGCAGAGGCAAAATATGCCTTATATACATGTCTGAGAATAAATATCAGCTACAAGCTGATAACCACTAACTCTAACAACCTAACTGCATTCACTAACTAAATTACACAACTTAACTATCTATAGTTAACATAGTGCTACTAAGGAAGAGTCATTAACCACAGCACAATTGGCACATGATAGTCACGTAACATGTTGAAGGTGCAGCAAGAGTAGCTCAGAGAATGTGAAATCAGAGAAAAGAAAGAGAGAAGTGCAAGAAGAGAGAACTGATGCATTGAATGGTAGAGCTCACTTATATGCAGAGGCAAAATATGCCTTATATACATGCCTGAGAATATATATCAGCCACAAGCTGATAACCACTAACTCTAACAACCTAACTGTATTCACTATCTAAATTACACAACTTAACTACCTGTAGTTAACATAGTGCTACTAAGGAAGAGTCATTAACCACAATACAATTGGCATATGATAGTCGCGTAACATCTCTTAATAAAGGTGAAAATAGGAATATAACATTACAAATTTTTTTCCATTACCACTTCTGAATCTCATTGGTCGCCGCCCTCAGTTACTCATTCCGTCTTCTACCATTCTTCTTCTCTAAACATCAATTATCCAGACAAGAAAATATTAGTGAGAGGAAAAAAAATAATAGTAATATCAGTTTAAGAATGTATTATAATGATCAGATTTTAAATTTTATATTTGCCAGCAGTGGTGGAGTTTAAAGAAAAGTTTTGGGGCCAAGTTAAATTTTTTTGGCCAAACTTTATAAATTATAAAATTTCTACCAATATATTCTAATATAATGACACTACATATTTATTAAATATTTTAATATTTTTATCTTATTAAAAAATTAGATATTAAAGAAGCAATAAAATATAAATAATATTAAATTAAATAGACAAAAAAATCTAATTCCAATTCCATTATAGTATAAAAAATTTCATAAATTTTCTTTTTATGAATTGCACATATTTGTTTCTTGTTTAGTTAGATTTTTTAATTTAAATAAATATAAAATATTCTACTATAAATAAATAGATAAACATGGTAGAAACAAAAAAATAAATAAATTTAAAAATACATCTTAAAACTATTGTTTTGAGAGAATTAATTTTACATATGCCATCAATTTTATCATTTTATTTAGTATAAATGGTAAAGTATAAAAGAGACGGACAATCCCTTTTTTTTTTTTTTTTTGTTGACCGGATAATCCCTTAAATTGATTAAACGGCGATACACTTAGTCACCAAAAAAAGAAAACGGCGATACACTTACTAATTAAGCTCTTCTCATTAATTAATTAACTATAGCTAGGGAACAACAAATAGCTTAATGTCTATTTTTTGATGCACAAAACTTACACTTCCCACGTGAAGGTTACCACATTTATAAACATTGGGACATTTTCTTATGTTTTACTCTTAAATTAAATGTAATAATTTTCTATTATTGTCCTCCATGCTAGTATTACTCTTGATTGATGATGGTTTCAATTGATACGGCATCTCAAAATAAATGCATGAATGAACATTACATTGAAGGAAAATGACTAATAACTACCCATTGTAACTATCTTGGTAAGGTATTAATTAATCTCACCCTTTCGCTTTAGTTTCTTCTTTATACACAAGAATGTCCTATGATTTTCTATAAATTGCCATATATCATAATCTCCTTATAAAATATGAAATAATTGTTTCCATTTTCCACCATCTTAGTTGTATATTTCGGTGTCTTTTTTTCTTCTTCCCCTAAAGTGGTTTTAGTAGATATACTGAAAAGAATTTTAGTTGCTCATGTTTTCTTTGGATACTCTTAATAATAAGTTTTTTTTGTTTGTACATACTTGAATTGTCAATTTTTTCATTTTTTTCAGCAAAAGGGCCAGCACCAGATTCAAACATTAAAAGCAAATTGAATTATTTCTTATATATATATATATATATAACATGCACTTGAATTATTATTATTATTTGTTCATATCAGACCAATTAATTTACAACCTCAGATCCAACCCATCGCAAGAAATTCATATCTACCCGACTTGTTTGGGGAGTTCCTACGTACCTGTTGAGCATGTGCCGACCTGTGTATCTCACTGAAGTAGGAGCTCGACTTAAAGTCCACGTCGACTTCCATGACCACTCAGAGTCGAAGAATTCGGCTTGGGAAGATGGCGGGAAAGAGTTACCCCATGATGAAGCGGTTAGAGCCATGATGGGCTATTCCCCCACATGGTCCTAGAAAATCGTCCCATGATCAGCTACAAGGGATAACCGCCTCTGAATACATCTATAAGTATGACAGTAAGATAACCAAACAAGGTATCAAACACTCACTCAATTTCTACACTACATACTATCTGCTAAAAACTCCCACTGACTTAGGCATTGGAGTGTCTTGCAGGTACACCCCCCATTTGTTTCCTGGAGGAGGAAATCACTCTCTGGATTTGGGCCGTCCCCAAAGCAGACTCCAAGATTTCTAACGCAACATTATTATTATTATTATTATTATTATTATTATTATTATTATTATTATTAACAATAATATCGTTCCACGTGTAAATTATTTTAGTAAGGATGAGCCAGTGATTTAATAATTGATAATGCTTAGAAGAAAGTGGCCGGAGGAGGAGATAATCATCTATTCAAGATTTGAACAAGTGGCAAATAATGCACCGAGTTTAGCAACAAAATAATGGCTATATATTTTTATTTTGACAATCAATTTACTATTACGTATAGCGCCAAATTGAGGTAATTAAACAGAGGACGAAACTTGTGTTTAGAAGCAAAACCTAGGCAAATGTATTTAAAATTTTAAATGCTTTAAGATTTATATATAGCAACCAATGGTATGTTAGGGAGATAGATGTTATTATTATTTTTTTAAAGTAATATTTCAAAGGTCAAACCATCTCTAAAAAACATTGGTTATATATTTTAATCGTTATCAAATTTTAATCACCAAATCATCTTATAACCTTTTGTTTTGTTAAATAAATCAGTTATCACGTTAAACTTGGTAAAAGATTAGATAATAAATCGGTTTCTATGTTTTTTTTTTTTTTTTGGGTGATTATAAGGTTTCTATGTTATTTAATAGAAGACATAAAATACAAGTTCCTTTTTATAATTAAAATTTGTTAAGGAGTAATTAAAATGTACGACTAAATATTTCTTCAGGATTGATTTGAGATTTTTTTCTTAACAAGTTATATCATAATCAAATTTTAAAGAATAGATATACTTTTTAGTCTCTAATATAAAGCGCCTCTCCACAATTAAAAAAATGTAATATGTCTTCAAGCATTTAAGTAATTGGTGTAAATGGTCTTTGTTGGTCTAATTGGTCTTAATATACGTCATTAGGTTATTATTTATAGGAATTGAATGATTATTAAAGATTGAATTAAAATTTTCAAATTGTGAAAGAATATTTTGTCTTCCAAATAAACAGTGAAATTAAAAGACCGAAAAAAAAATATATATAAATCCATATTAGAAGAGTTGTGTCTTCAATAAAACTTATAATCAGTACAATAATTTCTGTAGATAACGGTGGTTTTAAAGCCGCCGCTAAAAAATAATTGGTGGGAATTTTTACAATTTGTTGCTAAGTTTTTTGATTTAGCGATGGTTTGGGTCCAATCGCTGCTAAATAGGTATATTTCTCAGCTGCTTTGGAAATTTAGCGGCAGTTTCTGTTACAGCCACCGCAAAATGTCGAGCTCGTGGGAATTTAGCAGCGGTTCTTGTTGCAACCGCCGCGAAGTGTTGAGTTCATGTGAATTTAGCGACGATTTTTGTTATAATCGCCGCTAAATGGAATTAAAAAAAAAACTTTATATTTATACATGCGAATAAACTTTTTTTAATGTGTTTGAAAGCAATATAGTTTTTTTTATAACTTTTATGGTAAAAATGATAAATAAAAATAGTATATATTTTGAATTTTTTGTGCAATTTTGTAAGATAAAATTTGTTGAAAAAATATATTTTAAAAATATATTAAAGAAACATAAATAATTATATAAAATTATTATAAAAGAAAATTTAGATGTTAAAAATAATATTTCATATCACTTCGATATAATTAATTAAAAAGTGATTACATTAATTTTTAGAGTTAACAAAATATTTTTTATAAATAATAAAAAAATAAATCAGAACTTAATTAGACCTTTTATTAAAAAATATTGATAATTAAAATTTGTACCATTTCAAATAATACACAACTTGCCTATTATAGAGATTTCTATATTTATATAATTAGTTGCATTATATATATTAAATGTTGGACTGACTTGGTGGAAGAAATGCTAAAGCGAAGGAATTTGGAACTCATTCTTCCGTGTGCGAATTCCTCCTAAGATAATTTTCATAATTAATTACAAAAAGAGAGAGCAATGTAGTAGTACAACAGCTACCCTGTAGAAGAGCCACAAAACATTTTGCGACACACACATATACGTGGCGGTTCGGATTTTTTTTTAGTGAATGTTCATATAGAATTGACTATCATTAATCGATATATGTGATTTCCAACAAACAAAATAAGATTATATTTACCATAGCAGCTTTAATTTATTTTGAAGAGATATTTGCAACTTGTAACATGGATCATAGATGTGTATGAATTGATAGGAGAAGGAGAAAGTAATAGGCATCATATTCTATTCTCTATTTATTTCATGTGAAAGATATGATGCCACAGTCCATGATCATATCACTACTCAATTCCTTTTTAATTTATCTCCTACTAGTTTACACCGTCCAACATATGGTATGCTTTTCCCTTTTAATTTCATACCATGTTTTTGTGAATGATTATGACTCATCAATGCAAATAATAATTTCATGTAATTTTATCAGGTAAATTTTAAGATACAAATATCAAATAATATAGATACATAAATATATTATATACAAAATTTAATTTTATCTAATATATATTTTTTATGTATATATACATTAATGATCAATAATTACTATTACATTTTTATTTAAAAAAAAAAATAATTACTATTACATCTCTTTATTTTTGTACACTTTTATATTTATACTGAATAGGGTACCATTTTAATTTTGTCTATGACGACACTAGCTAGTGTGTGGTAGGAGCTTAATTGGATAATCGATATCTTTTGTTGGGTATTTTAATGTTAACGACATCAATGTGTCACGCATTATTGTCCTACACATATATGGTGCTTTCACAGCATGTTTTTATAAGTGACTATGACTCATCCAACCAAATTAAAATTATGATTCGCTATGTATAGTGATTGAATAGGATATCAAATAAAGCAACTTATTATGGCTATTAAGATAGAGGAGCAAATTAAAGTTCCCTTTACTTTTCTGATTCCCATTGAGATAGTTTCGTTTCATATACATACACATCATTGCCACTATGTTTAGTAGTAGTCGGTGATTGAGATCCTTCGTTTTCAATTTTAATGTCCTTGCTTGGATTCATTATTTCTCAACTTCCACGAAAAAATATATACATCTTTCTTTCTTTTCAATCAAACCTTTTTTTAAGGAACAAATATCATCGCTCCTTTTTTCTTTATTCACACCGGAAATAGAAAAGTATACACAACTATAATGTCTTTATTGATGGCCACAACGTATTCACGGTTGAAAATTTGAAATAAATACGGTGATTGATAATTTGTTTATCAATGAGTGAGATAATTAGTCTAAAATTTTAAAGTTTTTTCATACATAAAATGATGATCGTGGTCGAGGCTTGCTTAAGATACCAAAATAGGAGCAGTGCCTCTATCGGGTTCGAGTTCCAGCTAAAACTGTCTTGTAGTGTATGTGTGAATGGGTGTGTGTTGTATGGAAAAAAAAAAACGATAATTATTATTGTTTTTCAAAATTGAGATGTACACAAATAACACTTGAATTATATTGAGGCAAAAGAATCAAAGATTGCTAGGTAGAAGACATTTTTTAAATTCTTTTTCCCAGCTTTGGAAGAAAAAGAATATACATGAGTTATTTATTGAGGGAATAACATCCCTAGATATTTAGGACGGTAGGTTTTTCTTTTAGTTTTTTTTTTTTCTTTTTTTCCTTGAAAGTAAAACTTAGATTCATCACTTTATATGATTAGAGAAATTAGACTCTCTTTATTTTAAAAAATTTGATAAAGTGAAAAATAATAATGTAATCACCCTTAAATTAAGATAAAGTATTTATATATGGTAGAAATTATAAATTTTTTCGGTGATAAGAAATTATAAATTTAATGATTATATAATTTTCACTTTCTCATTTTACTAATTTTATTTTCACGTTCTCATCCATTCGCTTCGGTCTTTTTTTTTTTGGACACAGCTTCAGTCTTCAGTACTCAACTTTGTCTACTCGTGCGAAAGTCGTTTTTGACAAACTAGTTTTTATTTTTTTTGGACGCTTTTGAGAAATAAGTTTGAATGCTATTTCTTTTTCTTCTTTTTTTTTTGTGTACGTTTGAATGCTATTTCCAAGACCAAAAAAATGCTATTTCTAAATGTGGCAGTGTCATTCATGACCAAATTGGAGCAACACTTATTATACCCGTTTTTTTTTTGGGTATTAGCAACACTAATAATACCCTGTAATAATTTGCAAAGTCTCACTGGCTATATGGTTTTGCTTTTGTCAAATTTAATATATTGGTTATTTGATTTTTGGTAGTATAGGTATAAGTATAACGGGGAATACGCCCTTATTATCTGGTTGCTATAATCCAGTTTTTTTTGGACGGGAAGGCCAACCCTCTTTTTTGGTCACTAGAAGGCCAAGCTTTAATCGAGGCTCAAGTCTGGGGGACAGAAATCAATATTTGGGCCGCCGTCAAGCCCAATATCACTCTCTTTCTTTTCTTGCTCAGTTCAATTTGAGTTATTATTTTTGGGGGGGTGGGGTGGGGTCAACCTAAGCAAAGGCACGGCAAGCGGAAAAATAATTCGGGTCGGGTTTTGGTTTGGAACAGATTTTGGGTCGGATCTGAACGGCCCAAAAAATATATAAAAAATTGGCGAAAGGTAGATTCATTTCAATCACCAATTTAGAAGAAAAAAAAAGGAATAATAAATGTATGTGGTCGCAATATGCGTTGTATTCCTTTCGTTGGCCCAAGAAAAAAAAAATGTACACTATTGTCATTTTCAGAAAAAGAAAAGGAGTAATCCAATCTGGTTGGTCTTAAAATGGTTTTAACGGCCAGATGTGTTTAGTTGTCTTAATTTGAGGGCCCGCCAACGTGTTAGGGCGCGTACTTACTCTGCTGATCATCCATACGTCGTCGTTTTGAGTTCGTCGGTTCAATTAATCCTTCGAACTTTCTCAGCCTAATTCTTTCTCGTAACTTCTCTTATCGTTTCTCTTCTCATTTCGCTCTCTTCACAATTTCCTGGAATCGCTATGGCCTCACGTTCAGGTACACTTCGTTTCTCTCTCTTCCACTTCACGCCTCTTCTTCTTGATTTTTCAATATTTTCTCAACAATTATATTGATTCTGATATGTATTTTGTCCTGATTTTTTTGATTCATTTAGAGTTTAAGATCAATTCTCCAGCTGAATCTTCATTCAATTGAAAACAATTGCTTTGTGATTAACCTTGAGCTTATCTGCATCGGTGTTGGTGATGATTAACTGTATGATTATTTTTTAAAAAAATTTGGTGGTGCAGATTTTGCGCTATCAGTGCCTTCTGAACTTGAGTCAGTTTTGAGATTGAGGACTGTTGACTACTTTATTACAAGGAGGCCTTGGCTTGGTATGTCCGAAGCTGCTATTATGCTGCTGCTTACCCGTTTTATCTTCTTTAAATTTATGATTTTTATTTTGTAATGTTTAAGATCTTTATGGAATTAATGTGAGACCTGTGGCGCCATTTGGAAGTGCAAGTAGAAAGCCGTATGTGGAATCTGCACTCATTCATCAATGCTTACCAGATGAGCTGCTTTTTGAGGTAATTTCACATCATCAAGTTATATTTGGTCTTCACTTGATGACTACATGAGAATTGCATCAATTGGGGAAATCGAAATGTGATACATATTTGGCCCTAAGACGGATCATTTTCGTATCTTGAAATCATTTCCTGCACACCCACATTTGACACTTGAATTTAATTTTGATACCATGTTAGTGTAAAACAGTTTTACACCTGCGTCTAGTTATGTAGCGTCTATGTCAGGAAAAATAACTACATTTTACACTTACATTGATCTCGTGAATGGTTATCCAAAAGAACAAATGTAATTGGACGACTATGTAAAACATTTTAGAAAATTAAATTTCTAAGTTACTATGATGTTTTCGCATCGTCCTTCATGCTACAGCCTTGAAAATTGGGAGCAGGAACTGTTCTTAAAATAATAACCAGAGTATGAAGAGCATAAATCTTTAACTTGTTAGGACGTATGGCAATATATCTTTAAGGTCTTGATTTTGGAGCTAGTTAGATGAGTGAATATTCTTATGTTGAAAGCTCTGTAGTTACATACAAGAGAAAACTCTCAAAGACATATATTGAATGTGATTTTATAGGTCTTTGCTCGGATGACTCCATATGACTTGGGAAAGGCATCTTGTGTGTGTCGAAAATGGAGGTACACAATTCGTAACCCTGTTTTTTGGCGCATTGCATGCTTGAAGGCTTGGCAGGTAAACTTGCTAGTTTGAATGTGGAGGTTTTGCTGCACATAGATACAGTAATTTCTAATTTTGGGATCTCTTTTATATATGAAGGTCTCTGGAGTGGTAGAAAACTATAGGATTCTTCAATCAAAATACGATGGCTCATGGCGTAAAATGTGGTTGTCACGGCCAAGGTTGCGAACTGATGGTAAGAACAACAATCTCTAATTGTGTAACCTTATTCCCTGCCCCTTTATCATTATATTGATTGGAAACATGTGATGGTTCAATTTTTTTTCCTGCCTTTTTATTTTAATGTAAACACGTTGGTGCCTTCTTTATTCTTCCACATGTCAGGTATTTATGTGAGTAGAAATACCTACATTCGAGCTGGAGTTGCAGAGTGGAAAGTTACTAATCCAGTTCATCTGGTATGCATTTATATCTCCTTGTGTTTCTACTTTCTAGGAAATGGGCTTTATGATTATTACTATTATTGCTATTGTTAATCTTAATTACCTTGCTACTAAGTAGCATGAATTATTTGAACTTTTTTTATATATACCTGCTGGGACTAATTCTTCAGCATTGAGCTTAGTCATAAGCAAACTATAAGTTCTATACCATTCTTAGGAAATTAGCTTCATCTGTAATTTAAATGGTCTTGAATGTTGAACCACTACTCACAAGTTTTATTCGATTTTATAATTCCTAGATAGCACAAGATCATACTGTACTGTTATCCTATTGTAAGCCATTAGGCATCTTAAGAGTTAAACGGCAATATACTATATAAGCCTAAGAATAAGATATAACTTTGTTGTTAGTCCATGAAACCTCAGGAACTTGTTAGGTGGCTTTAAGCCTATATTTTGTCCTAGAGTTTGTGTGCATGAATAACGACTTTGTATTAGGAACCTGTAACTAAATTTTGTTTGGTGTTTTCTGTATTCACATTTATATTTGATAATAATTGTTTCCACTGCAGGTCTGCTATTTCCGGTACATGAGATTTTTCCCTTCTGGACGATTTCTTTATAAGGTTGTGATTCTATAATGTCTGAATGCAGTTGAATATATCTTTTCGACTTCTATTACATCTAATTGCTTTATATGTTGATATTGTGTTATCTAGAATTCCTCTCAAAAGATCAAGGATGTGGTGAAGTTTATGAACTTTCGATCGTCTAAAGTAGACTCTGTTTTTGGTGGTCATTACACGTTGTCGGATGACAAGGTGAAGTTGCAATTTTTCTCAAATTATGTAATTTAGTTTTTCCTGCTCTTTATTCTCTATTGCTTTCTAAGGAGTGGACATTTCTTTTCTTCTAGTAAGTTTTACATATTAGCCATATTTCTTTACATAGATGTTGAGTCAATTTTTCAATTGAAACTACCATTGCAGGTTGAAGCTGCTGTCTTGTATCCAGGCATGCGGCCTACTGTCTTGAGGATTCGCTTGAGGTATTTTATAAGGGTTTAATAACTTGTTATTGAAAATTGTTAGCATTAATGGATTTGATGCGCCATTACATGTGTGCTATTGCTAGAAAAGAGATTAGATTAAATATCCATTAAGTTATCTTCAAATGGTAGGGGATGAAATGGTGAATTCAGAGAAATTCTTAACTTTGATAATCTGAACGTTGTTTTGATTCCTGAGTTCATTGATCTAAAATAGATACCACTTAAAACAATTGCCTCAACTTGTTCCACTCCAAACATCTCATCTCAAATGAGCTAGAAAAAGGAGTATTCTTTGTGGTATGGATTGAATAGTAAACAGAATTGAATGTAGAAACAAAAGAGTTTTGTATGTTCTCTGAAAATTATCTTAGTTTTAGAGGAAGAGAAGTATGTAGCTCTTGTTCCCTTATAATTTTAAACTCCCTTGCCCCTTATAATTATCTTAGTTGTGTAACCACTATTTGGTAGTTTTTTTTTTTGGGGGGGTTAGAACAGTAGAAAACTTGAACTGTTTGATTATATGCTATCCAATTATCCAAAAAAAAAAAAAAAAACACAATGGTTTTACTTTCCTCTTTCAATAAACTTATTTTTTTCTTCTGGATCTACCTATGGTGTAGAATTAGAGGAACAACTGCAGGGGCCAACAATCGGATGGATTTGATTTCACTTGTCACCAGTGGTGTGAACAGTAGCGAGGCAAGTGTACCGGAGGAGGATATTCTTGGTATAGTTGAAGGATGGCAGGATGATGAAACACACAACCCAGATGTGCCTGCAGTCTCACATAAGAGGGGCATGACTCCTTTTGTCTTTGTTCCATTTGACCAGGTAACCTTTTGTTTTGTTTCTGTTACTCTTTTGCCCATTGTTTCTCAGGCCTGGGTGACCAGTTGAGGAAAAATCTTAATATTGAGAGATTGCCCCCCACTTTTTGTCTGTCTGAATATTAAAAAATAAAAATTGAAGATTTTATTGCTTAATGTTGTTAAAATAAGACCTTTACTCGGTAAGAATACACATTAAATTACCAGCATAAATGTCACCAGTGGACGAGAATACCATACTCTTTTATTTCTTAAAATTACTGTTTCTATTGATAGAGAACAAGAATGTCGACATAATCTTAGCACTCCTTTCTCTCTCTGAAATCTGATTAGTGATTACTTCTTAATATATTTCTTTTTTCCACGTATAGGTGGAGACATCAGTGTTCAATCTTCCTGTGGAAAAAATGGATTATTATGTACCTGGTTGAATAGTGCTGCAGCAGAACAGGCTTGGTTCATTTGTAAATATTCCTTAAATTCCAATACTAAGGTTATTGGAATTTATATATGTGCATATGTATCGATGACAATGGCGAGAGATTGATTCTTAATATGCCCTGTGGAGTGTGGAGTGGTACTTTTGTTCTACTTTATGCACTTGAGATAGATATGGAATGTTATTACCCTTGAATACCTGTTTGTTTGTACAGAGCAAGAATAATAGTAATGTGACTCTAAACATGGATTCAGTTATTGACTCTTCCTGGATCATAGCTGCCTTTATGAGATATAAAAGAAACTTACAGGAATAGTTTATAGTTATGCGGAAAGGATTATAATGGCCTAATGGGTATGATTTTGATTTAAAAGATTGAAAGGTTATCATTTTTTTTAAACAAAGTGAAGTTTTGAGATTCGTCACATTGATGATTTAGTTTTGCCAAAAGGTAATGCTAAATGAAAACAACCAGACGTGTTATAAAAAAATGCTAATTTATTACAATAATGGCATACTTGTTGCAAATTTATTACAACAGAAAGCTCATTCTCAAAGGTTAGTTATTTATTATTTATAACAGCAAAATGCACAGCTAGAAGCATATCACAGGCACGGTGTTTGTGTAACTGGTAAGCTTAGATGCTAAGCTATATTTTTCCAGCTCCATTGTACACGACAGAATTCCAAGACGGATTCCGTGGAAGAAATGTCTCCTGCCAGTGGCAACACACCTTGTTATGTTAGGTGAAAAACCTAGGTTGAATAATTGGTAAATTTGTGGAAATAAGGGAATGAAATTGAGGAAGATTGATTGAACTCACAGAGACATAGGAGCAAGTAGGGATGATGGAGAAGGAGTTAGACTTGGCATGTTGGAAAGCAGCGACGCAGAGGTGGGAAGCCAAACCCAGTCCCCTCTTTGAAGAAGGCACATACGTGTGGATCAAATCCATCACGTTACCGTTATCCCTCACCACATACTCCACGTAAGCCTCCTTGTCTTCCGTCTCGAACCTTCTACTCCCTTCGTTCCACACGATCACAGGAACTACCTTCCCACCGCCGCTACCCACCGATTCCGATTCCGTTGACATTGTTTCGGTTACAGTTACACTCAACTCTCTCTCTTGCCGCTGGCTGGATGGAAACAAACAACAACTCAAATACAACACTACTTTTCGGCTTTCCTGGCCGAATTTCATATTGGGCCTGGCCATAGTTCACTGGTGGCCCATATATTTCATAAAGTAACACTTTGTACAAGCTGACCAGAAAACAAAAAGAAAAGAGAAAACCAACAGGGGAAGTGATTGCTCTTTGCACGTAATGGTTTTTCGTTTTTGGACATCACGTAATGGTTTCAAATGCAATTGATTGATGAAGTTATGCCTCTAAACAGTTTAGTGTCTGTTTCTTTCTTTCTTTTGGGCTTAGGCCCCGATATAAACCGAAAAAAAAAGAGTTGGGTGATAAAATAAAAGTGAGGAGCTTATGGCGATGGTGGGATTGTGACTCGGGCGTTACTATAATACTATCCAATTTGTTTTATCAAAAGGAGATGATCTTTGCTTTTGATTAGCAAAGGACTAGAGATCGAGAAGGAGGAGACAGATGCTTTAGTATTCCAGTGAACTTGTTAAAATTGAATATATATAATATTATTGATTTTTTATAGGAATTTTTTTTATAAAAAGTTTTAGGTTGGTACAATTTTTTCAATCAAATTATTTATTATATGTCAAATAGAAGACTGTTTCGATATAAATAGTATTCTAATTAACATAAAAATAAATAACTTATACAGATTACCGCTTTTTTATATAAAGTTTTGGTGGATAATTAAATAAAAATTAAAAGAATTTTATAAAAAAGCAACAAGTATGAAAGACCACCAAGAAAAATCACAGTGTACAAAGGAAAAACCAACAACATTCATCATATGAACAAGGAATGACAAATGAAAGATATAACACAGAATCACAAATACTTGAAGCAAATAAATTTTCCAAATTAAATGCTCCAACACTAATAATTGAACGAACTAGATTAACACAGAATCACATTTGCATATAGGAAAAAACAAGTTACGGGCTAGTCTGACAAATTAGGTTATACTATTTTGGGCCAAAAAGAAAATAAAATAGAAATAAGAGCCTATTTAATAGAATGAAATAAGATAACACGTAAATTTTATTCTATTTTAACCGCCTAACACTATATAAGTGGACATTATCTCTTAAGTAGTAACCCTATTATTCCAATTCTAATCCTAATATCTCTTAAATGAATGATTTGAACGTCAAAGTTCCTTTAATGAGAAGAAAAAGAAATAGAATCAGAATCGCAGAACCTTGGTATCCCAATACGAGAGTTTTGCCTCCGGATACTACAAATCCACGTTCTACCACTGCTGATGCTGAAGGTAACTATCTCTAGTTAAGAACAGTAATTACTAATTAACAAATTAAAGTTTTTAAGCGTTGAAGAAAACTTTCTTTTTTGTGTGAATGAGTTGAAATTTGAAAAATGACTTGTGACCTGAGAGGTTGGGAATTAAAGGAAGTTAGTTGTGTGAATTAGTGCCAAGTGTCCGTCCAGATATTATGAGGCACGCAGGCATGGCGAGTATTTTATGATTATTTTATTATTAGGGTAGTCAGGAAATTTAGAGTGAAGCAGTATTTGTGACTCCACCTTCATTGTCTCTATCAAAATTCATCATCATGCGCGCTCTCCCACACACACTCAGATAGGGATAGGTAAACCAACTTAGTAACCAAAGTCAAAATGCTTTAGACTCACTCTTCTTCTTCTTCTTCAGACATGGCCATGGGGGATTCAAAGGTAGAAACAATTGCGCGCTTAGCTCAATGGAAAATCGATAACTTCGGTCCCTGTTCCTACAAGAAATCTGATCCTTTCAAGATCGGAATCTGGAACTGGTATCTATTTCTAACCTAACCTAACCGCCATTTCTGTTAATTCTAATCTCTCTCTCTCTCTATATCATAATCAGGTACATAGCCATAGAGAGGAACAGGTACCTCTACATACACCTGTTTCCAGAAGCTTCTCGTGTCTCCAAAGAGCAGCCACCCGTTGCTCGTTTCATTCTTCGAGTCTCCAATGCTGGCTCTTCCCGCAGATTCTATATTTCCCCTGGTACGTAATCAGTAACACAGTTTTTTATTCTGTTCAATTTGATATTGAAATTGACTTGACTTCAGATTCTTAATTATGTGGTTCACATGATATAAGGGCGAAACTTGATTTAGTTATTTGCATGGACATATAGATAGGGCAAATTGATTTAACTACAACAGTTCCAGTAGTAGCATAAATTGGTAAAGTCAAGTAGTGCAACAAACTTTTATTTGATTACTTTATTAGTGTGTTATGAACAAAAGGTTCCTGATTCTTGTATTGTAATTTTCTACAAATTTCAGTGTATGCAGTAATTTGTTGCATTTAACCCCCAAATTGGAACTGCTTGTTTTTATGCTATTGAACAGCTGTGCTTTTGCATTCTCAATTCAGTTATGCTCTGCCTCATGTTATGAGCTTTGTCCTCTGGCTTAGTTTTGTACTTTTGTTTGCCTTGGTTGTCTTTCTTATTCTCTACCATTTTATTTTACAAGAAGAATTTCATATTGCAACTCAAACTGGAAACCGAGTTGTTTTTTAAAATTACGATGGCAGTTTAGGATTACACAATGAAGTGGTAACACGGTTTGATCCTCATTTCTTTTTGCTTTTAATGCTGCAGTCCATGAAAGGATACTTAGGACCTATGATGACTTTGTCTGGCCTGTTGATACTACATTCGTTGGTCGCTTCATTATTGATGTTGAATTTCTTGACTTGAAGATATGCCCTCTGAATGTGAGTTCTTATCCCTGAGTATTTTAACAACATTTGCTATTGAAGTACCTAAACAATTATATTTTCCCTTTAGGTGGTTTCTAAGATAATACCTGTAATTCTATAATAGAGATACCAGTCTCGAGAATGAATTTTAAACTAAATTTTGTACCTCCTAAAACAAGACACGCTAGAGGCACAACTTCCCGCTATCTCCATCCTTTATGTCATAAGACAAGAGCCAAACACTACCTTAAGTAACGAAATAGCAGATGGTTTCCTTAAGATATATGTAAAATATAATGATTATGGCAATGATGTTCCAAAATCTGAAGTCAGTAGCAACCCCTGAGGTTAGTTTGGGTTGCTTCTGCAGCATATCATCTCTAATTCTCTATTTCTCTATGGCTTGAATTGACCTTAGCCTTTGATCTGGAGTTTTGGACTATTGCTGCTTAACTACTGACCTTTTCTTTTGAACTCAGGGTGGGGAAGCTAGTTCTATATGGCCATCTGAGGGAAAATTGCAATCCATTGCATCTCAAAGTACACTCAGTTGCCTCTCACGCATGCTTGATGAGACTATACATGCTGACCTAACCATTATGACCGCCGATGGTACATTGAAAGCTCACAAGGCAATCTTGTCTGCAAGTTCG
>JASCZI010211823.1:13190-23706 GCA_036250425.1 Stylosanthes scabra | reverse complement strand
CTATCCATATAGAAGACATGTCGTTAGAATCTTGCACGGCTCTTCTACGTTACTTGTACGGAACAATCAAGCAAGACGATTTCTGGAAACACCGGCTCGCATTGCTCGGTGCAGCCAATAAATATGACATCACGGGTCTCAAAGAAGTGTGCGAAGACAGTCTGCTGGAAGATCTTAACTCTGGAAACGTTCTCGAGAGGCTCAACGAGGCTTGGCTTTATCAATTACACAAGTTAAAGAAAGGATGCTTGACCTTCTTATTTGAATTCGGCAAGATATATGATGTTAGAGATGAAGTAAACAACTTTTTCCAGCATGCTGATAGGGAGCTAATGATGGAGATGTTTCAGGAAGTGCTCTCAGTTTGGAAGCCGTAATAGCCTAACATGGGAGAACTCTTTGCCCCTTGAATCTTTGTAAATATGATTGATTATTGTGCATTCAATAATCATATTTAAGCTGATACTAGCGTTAAAGGTAAAATGCTTACATGAACCAGTTTCAATGCAAAAACAGTTGGCAATTCTCTTGAAAAGATGTTGGTTATTCAAATTTTAATATTTTAATTACAACCATGCTACTTATTCATAAAACAATAGCTCCTAATTAGCTGCTAAAGTAGTGATTTGTATATAATACTAATTAATATATATCAAGGCCCTATTATAAAATATAATGAAAATGGTGTTTGAGTCTTTCATGCAGACTTCCTTATTAGCTTTGGACGTGCTAACAGTTTGGCAAAGAAGAAAAGCGTTCATTCTAATGTTTCCGAATCGAAAAGCAACAACGTTGGCAATTAATAAGTCAAACCTTAAAAATTATCATAAAGTTTCTTCCTTTATGTTGCAGGAAAAAAAATATAAACCGTCAATTCTTTTTATATAAAAATGTAAAATAATATATATAATATGGCTTAATTTTTAATTAAGATAATTTGATTTTGGAGATTATTTAAGCTTCAAACTTGATGCATATGATTATTGAATAAATTATTGGTCAGCATTAATTTCAATTTCAAATGTCAATCCCGTGATTTATTGAGGTTTTCTTTTTCCCCAAAAGAAAAGAAAATAAAGGAGTAAAATGAGGATCCAAATTATTAGATGTCCTAGCAGACACAAAAAAAAAATAATAATAATAAAATAATAATAATAATAATATTATTATTAAATGTCCATTGAGCAGAAATTAAGTTAATGAATCTTTTTTCATTGTTAAGAATTAAGATTTTATCTTTTATAGTAATAATAGTAGTAATAGTATGTTTTTTTTATTGGTGTAATAATAAGTTAGTAACACGTAATATAGCAATAATATATACATGTATGTATATACAAAGTAGTAAAAGGTATTAAAAAGAAAGAAAGAAAAAGAAGAAATAATAAAGAAATGGATACTACGTAAATCTAGGCATGGAGGGAAGAAGAAGTAATATAAATCAAGCTTTGAGAGTCTCTCTCCGACACAAACGCACTTCCTCTAATCTCACTATTTTGTATACTCTTTGACTCTCTTAATACATTATATTATAACACTCACCACCATGCTCATTCCATCATGGTGGTGGTGCTCCTCCTCTTCTTCTCTTCTCCTCCTTCTCACGGTGGCAGCATTCGCCACCGTCCACGGCACTGTCACTTACGATGGCAGATCCTTAATCATTGATGGCCAACACACAATCTTATTCTCCGGTTCTATTCACTATCCTCGCAGCACTCCAGAGGTACCTACCTTAATTCCATCTTTTTTTTTTTGTGTATGTATTTTATTTACATTGTGTTTGTATATGTAGGAAAATGATATTTATACCTTCAAATAAGAGTTTTATGGAATTAAGAAACACAAGAGATTAGTAATTCTGAAAAAGAAAGCCGTCATATATATTATACATTAGTTCTTGCATATAGGGATGAAGAATGTGATGTAAGATTCTAATATATTATTCTTTTATGTTGATTATATGATTGATCATATTTTCAATAAGTGATGTAAAACTTTCAAAGTAGTATGATACATCCAACAAAATAAAATTTATAATTTGGAACACCCTCAGATATAATTAGTCAAATATATTAACTCATCTAAGATATTACAACTATAAGTTATTTTGAAATTGTAATTTGGAATAGAATCTTGTAGGACTTAAAAGTTTAGTATATCTAGCTAGCTAGTATATGTGTATACTTAATTGCTTAATTACAGTAATATTATACTGGCATCTGCTGTATATGTATAATGTGAATAGGTCTCACATGGGGGGTTGTTGGCCCATGAGAAAGAGGCTGGTCTCCATAAAATTATATTTATCATTCTTAAATTCTAATTTTTGATCCACGTTATTAAACTTTATCTTATATAAGTTGTTTGATATAGTTGCCCATTATGATATGAGTTGTTAATTGACTTTTATATCCATGTTTATCATCAATCCGTTTATTATCTCCAGGCATTTTAATGTTTTAGTCAAAGCTTATATATGGTTAACAATTGCTGGTTCAAATAAATAACAATGATATATTGGACAAGTATTCTATCTTTTTAATTTTTTATATTTATTTATTTATTTTTTGGTTGGGTGAGAAGCGTTTAGATAACTTATTAATAATATTGTTCCATTAATAAAAATAAAGTGATTATTTATATATTCTTGAAGCACTAACGAACGTACATTTTTATTATTTTTGTTTTCTTAAAAATATTTAATTATTTTTTCTTTCTTTTTACTCTATTCATTTCAAAATAATTACCTATTAATTTTTTTTTTAATAAATCAATTTAGCCAATGTGATGACATTTTTAAATATTTTTATTTTATTCAAATGATGATTGATAATTAATTTTTTAACAACAATAAGCTGACTCATATAATATTATCCCTCCCCATTGTAAATTTTCTTTTCGTTCGAACCCAACTAAGACGAAAAAAGAAACATACAATAAAATTCATATTTCAGCAGTAGGAAAAAAAAATGCATCTGTATTTATTTTATATTTGACGATAATGCATGTATCAATACAGCTCATATCTCTGATCATGTTTTAATCATTACAAATAAATCCGAATAACAAATCTTTAAAAACACAAATGTATTTCATAATTTGCAGCAATTTTGATTATGGTCATATTTTATGTTGGCCTTAGCTTCTTGGCCTAAGCCAAATAAACAGATATAATTTTGCTATAATATTTTAATTTGTTTTCATATACACACCGCCACATGAGATTAGTTAAAAGTTCAATTATGAATACGTTGTAGCAATTTTGTTTGTATAGTAAAATTGTGTGTTGATGTTGTGTAAGAAAATATCAAACATGTTAATTTTCTCTTAATTTTAATATATAGATGTGGCCTAATTTAATCGCCAAAGCTAAAGAGGGAGGATTAGATGTCATACAAACTTACATCTTTTGGAACCTTCATGAGCCTCAACAAGGACAGGTACCCTAATAAACTAACTAGCTAGTTTATCAAATTATTCTTTTCTTTACATATAATTTTTTCCCTGGTGTTCATTATTTACATAAGGAATTAATGATTTATTTTATTTCATGACTTGTTTTTGCACTTGAATTTTGCAGTACAACTTTAATGGCAGGAATGATTTAGTGAGATTCATTAAGGAAATTCAAGCACAAGGCTTATATGTGACCCTCAGAATTGGACCCTACATTGAGGCTGAATGCACTTATGGGTTAGACTAGACCCCCTTCAAGCTATTATTAAATATTAATTAATTACCAGCAAATTAAATTTTCTAAAATAATATATATTAACTGGCCCGAAACAATTCTTTAAATTTCAATCTCTTATTAAAATAATAACTACTTATAATAATATTTAAATTAAGCACATTTAAAAAAAAATTGCTAACTTGTGATTTTGTGGCTACAGGGGTCTACCATTGTGGTTACATGACATTCCTGGTATTATTTTTAGAACTGATAACAATCAATACAAGGTACTATATATAGTTTTTTTAATTTCTACTAATGATATTGTATTTTTTTTTATCGGTGAACCACTAGTATTACTTTTGAATTTTTTAAAAGTCGACAAAAATAAATTTAAATTTTGTTAATAACAAAAATGCCCCTCTATTATTAAAAATTTGACAAAATTTTTCATTTTTTTTATATTTTTGTCACATTTGATATATTACAAAAATGTATTTTTGTTTAATTTTTAAATAATTACGAAAAATTTTGTCGTTAACAAAAATCAGAATAATTTTTTTCAATTTTTTAGAATTTTAGGAGCATGATAGTTATAGTTTGATCTTAAACAAATATATAGCGGTGGTTCATATCTTATCTTCCATATTTAACTAATAGTAACTTTTTTATTTAACCTATGTATACATGTGTGATTATGTGTTGACTTAATTCATATATGATTTTAATAGAAGCACTCTGACATTAATAAGTATTTAATTTGGTCCATGAATAATGGCAGTTTCACATGGAAAGGTTCGCTACAAAAATAGTCAACATGATGAAATCAGCCAACCTTTTTGCTTCTCAAGGAGGCCCTATCATACTTTCTCAGGTTCAAATCATTCTAAGTTAACAACAACAGCAACTTACTAATATAACAATAGGAGATGTGTTATCTTTGTTTTTTTTAACCATCTAAGTGGTTGATACAATGGTGCATGCATATGTAAAATACATGCAGATTGAAAATGAATATGGAAATGTTGAAAAGGCTTATCATGAGCAAGGAAGCTCCTATATTCGTTGGGCTGCTCAAATGGCTGTTGGACTCCAAACTGGGGTGCCTTGGGTTATGTGCAAGCAAGATGATGCCCCTGATCCAATGGTTAGATTACTGTCATGTCCCAAATTTAATAATTTTATATGAATATTTATAACTCATTCTAACACCAAAATGTACTTAAGAAGGTCTTTTATTTTGTCAAAAAAAGGTCTTTTATGAAAAAGAAAAAATCTTTAGTTATTTAGTGTCTTGCACTCCATATTGAAAGTGAAATTATTCGGTACAGATGTAAGTTGATATAAACATAAAAGATTTTCTTATAATATAAATTTCATATTTTAAATTCCAAAAAAATTAAAGTTGAATATAGATGTAAACACCATATGTTTTTAATAAAATTCATATATGTACCATTTACTGTAATGGATAAACTCCTATTGAAATTGTCGAAATTTGCCTCATATGGGATTTTGCAGAGAAAGTTGACAATGTAGTGTATATTAGTGTATGTTGTGTTTGGATTTCTTTTATCTTTTTTGGCAATTTCAGTCACTTACATTTCGACACCGTAGACAACACCTAAGAACAGTATGTAGCACTAGTACATTTTCTTAGATAGTACAATGAAACTCTTAGATAGTGTCTTACAATTTTTTGGGAGATTATTATAAACATTTTTGTTAATTAAGTGCTGTGATCCGTAGATAAATGCTTGCAATAGCATGAAGTGTGGGACAACATTTAAGGGTCCTAACTCTCCTAACAAGCCTTCTATATGGACAGAGAACTGGACTAGTTTGTATGTTTCTCTAGCTGAATTCTTCATTGTAATTTACATATATTTTTTTGTTTTATCTTTTTAATGGAAATGAATTTGATACTATCAAAGTGTCTAACTAGATTAATGCCATTAATTTCATGTCTAAATTTGAAGCTATCAAGCCTTTGGAGAAAAGGCATACATAAGATCAGCAGAAGACATTGCATATCATGTTGCTTTGTTCATTGCCAAGAAAGGAAGCTATGTAAATTACTACATGGTATATCACTTCTTTAGACAAATACCTTAGCTGCAACCATTTTCTCTCTGTCATTTGTTTGTTTACTCAAGCAACATGGATGAATTTCATGCAGTACCATGGAGGAACCAATTTTGACAGATTAGCATCTGCTTATATAACAACAGCATACTATGATGAAGCTCCATTGGATGAATATGGTATGTTTATTTCATTTCTCTACAAAACTCTTTTACGCCGATGGCTAGTTAACTTCCAAGCCCACTATGTTATCTAGGATTGGTTAGGCAACCAAAATGGGGCCATCTAAAGGAGCTACATGCTGCAGTCAAGTCATGTTCAGACACTTTACTATATGGAACTCAAAGCATAATCGCTTTGGGTGCCGAGCAACAAGTAGGGAACTAAATACTACGATTCCTGTATATATTTTAGGCATTTATTCTCTCCGTTATCTTTTATCTGTCGCTGTCAAATTTTGCTATATCATTGAACAAATATCTTCGAATACAAGTAAAATGGAGCGAAAAGAGTAAAAAAAATTTCTGGTATGTGCTACAATCGATGGATGAATGCATGACGTACCTTTAAAAGCTTGAATCTTTCAAACACAATCATTTGTTGTACCCTTCCTGTTCAGGCTTATGTTTTCAGAAGGAGCTCAACAGAATGTGCTGCCTTCCTGGAAAATAGTGGTCAGGAGCAGGTCATAGTCCAGTTTCAGAACATCCCTTATGTGTTGCCCCGAAGTTCAATCAGTATTCTACCAGACTGCAAGAATGTAGCCTTCAATTCTGGCATGGTAAAGAGAAAATAATGCTCAACAATGAACTGATCCATCTGATCTCTTTTTATCTGTCACTGTCACCGTCACGTTTTGGTAAATCATCACAATACTTGACGGATAAAAGTGACCCATAACAAGTATCAATTCCACTTATTTTAAGAAAGTACTTCTACTGGTTCACTGCTATTATTCCTTTGATCATTGTTCTTTGCATTAATTCACTGAAGTGATAGAAGTTTCTCATTCTTTTTATGTTGCTTTTGAAGGTAAGCACAGAAAACAAGGCCAGAATGAGAGCAATGATACCACAGATAAGGTTCAATACAGCTGAAAAATGGAAAGTATATGCAGAAGCCATCCCTAACTTTGATGATACAACATTAAGAGAAAATAAACTATTAGACCAAATCAGCACAGTAAAAGATACATCTGATTACCTGTGGTACACTTTCAGGTAAATAGCAACATAATAGTTAATGACAGAGGCATGTAATTAAACATGTTTACAATGTCATACATAGTAAATTCTCTACTAAGATGTCTGTTCAATCCTTGCTTGTGTAGATTTAATGACAAGTCTGCTATTGTTCAATCGTCGCTTAGTGTATTAAGTCAAGGGCATGTCTTGCATGCGTTCGTCAATGGAGTTTTAGTAGGTAAGCAATTATCATTGTCAACTGCTATAGTACCAGCCAATCAGCGATTTTACGAGACTAACCTTTTGTATTCTGCACATGTAATCTAGGTTCTGGACATGGAATGCGCGACAGTAGATCTTTCATCACAGAATGCAATGTAAATCTGACAAATGGGATGAACGTCTCCTTACTAAGTGCAACTGTTGGATTGCATGTAACTATCTCAACTGTTTCATACTTCTTTACTACACATTCATCATCATCAACCAAGAAAGATGTTTGATTGACATGAAAATGTGCATTCATTTCTGCATGTGAAGAGTTCAGGAGCATATCTAGAGCACAGAATTGCTGGCTTGCGTTCAGTAAAAGTTCAGGGCAGAGATTTCACTAATCAAGCATGGGGATATCAGGTGATTATCCTTATACTACTATGAAGATGTTAACTGTTAACATGATGCAGTCAAATGAGTTCCTTGGACTGCAAATGATTCACTGTCAAATGGTGCATGCTAATGTTTAGTATTTTCAATGAAGGTTGGCCTGCAAGGAGAAAAACTGCAAATCTATACAGATATTGGATCAAGTAAAGTTCAGTGGGGAAGTTTTCAAAGTTCTGTGAAACCACTCACATGGTACCAGGTATACTATCATCTTTGTCCTCCACACTGCATAAATAACTTTTTCCTATTTAACAGCTTCATTCAGCTATAAATGCAGAGAAATATCTGTTCTACTTGTTTTACATAGAACATCGTGCTGACTCATTCATTATCTATCATCGGATGGAATTCAGCCCCATTGAAATCCAATGCAATAATAGATGGTGGATGAGTTTGCAGTGTCTAATGTAAAACGAGTGCACATAGCAACACATAACTAATTTTATTTACCTGGTACTTCACAGACTACATTTGATGCACCAGCAGGCAATGATCCTGTAGTGCTTAACCTTGGTTCTATGGGAAAGGGACAAGCATGGGTTAATGGTCAAGGAATTGGTCGATATTGGTTATCTTTTCACACCCCAAATGGGGATCCTTCACAAAAATGGTAAGCTGCTATACCACAGTTCTTTACTTTTCCTTCCTCATGTTCCTGCTTTCCAACATTACTTGTGACATAAATGCGCACGCGCACACACACACACATAAATTGAGGAATAATTACAAAAGGAGCTATTACAACAGAAGATAATTGTTTAATTATTCAAAGCAGAAAAGAAGATACCATCTCAATTCATCAAAACGTAGATTTTTTCTATGTTAAGTTTCTTGTGTATAATATACTTTTTGCTTTTCTAATTACTTTGAAATTTAGGTTTTACACTACTACTTATATAGCTAACTATATAATTGTAAGATATAATTAGCCCCATTTTTTGTATGTCAAGCTTGTATTAACTTAGAACTGTAACTTTTTTCACTCAGGTATCATATACCACGATCCTTCCTAAAATCTACTGGGAATCTTCTAGTTCTATTCGAAGAAGAAACTGGAAATCCACTAGAAATTACTCTAGACACAGTTATATATCAGTAAAAGATCACACAGCATGAGTAAAAGAGGAATGGTTTCTTCAATCATAGTTATATAAAAAACAACAGATCTCATAGGATAGCCGAAAGTTAGATATTTATCCCACAACATGAAAATGGGAATATCAATTTATAGGTAAACAAACAACTTTTTTTTCCAGTACTAGTGAGAATTTTTCCATATCTTTGTCACTTGACCATGTGAAAATGGAACCATTCTATTGGCAGCTGGCAACACCCGTCATCCTTAACTGGTTTAACATAAATGAGAGCTATCATAACAGAAGTTGAAGATTTACTCATAAGACTAAAATGTATTTGGTACTTGATAATAACAAAGATAATACAATCAGCAAGTAGTCATGAGAGAATACCACAGTTCAAGGATTTCAATTTATGACACATGAAGCATGAACTTAAGTGTAGCACTATTTGAAGTAGAATGGATGTGCTGAAGAAAACATAAAACATAATAGTTCCCGTTACTTAGCTCATAACAAGTAACAATGAAAAAAGTTTTGCTACCACTTAATCTGATGCATGTGATGTTTCAGAGATCAATTAGTAAGCTTCCTAGACTTTAAAATCAATGTACCAATGCCACTACATCAAGTCCGTATCTGCATATCAACATTAGACATATGAAGGTGTGAGAGCAAAAAACATGTTTATAACTTGCAGCAAAACCCAGCTTCTTCTTTCTTTCTTTCTTTTTTTATTTTATTTTTTCTTCAGTACTTAGGGCTAGTGTTTTAATCTGCACAAACTAAAATCAAAGCAAGAATCAACTAGGGAAAGATGGTACAGAAAATATTTATTTACATTCGAAGAAAAATGAATCAATCCCTTTTATTTCATAATAATGAATAAAAAAGATGCAATCTTTCAATTACAAGAGATCATTTTGAAGCTATAAAAAAATGTTAAAGAAGGATATGCAAGCAACGGCAAGTTAACCATATCCACACCAGAACAACCTGCCTCTAGCACTTAAAGGGCCATCTTCTGTCCAAGCATCCAGCAACACGAGATATCATAAATCCTCAATAACAACTTGTCTCACTTTATATTCTCAATCCATGCTATCTGCAGTTCTCACTCTAGTTGAGAAGAGAAAATGTGCGTATTTGGAAATTTGCTGTTGTTGAAGCTGGGATGCTGGATTTCAAATATCTAATTTTCAAGACCAAGACCAAAAGACTACAATTGCTTCCTTAACCAACTTCCTCTTCAAAATCTTCTCTCTTTACTCGGTCGCGCTGCTCAATAGTCCACAAATGTGAAGGCAGGAGGGCCTTTTGCGAGGGTAATTCTGCTATAAATAGAAGAGTCTGGGCCCAGCCAGCATATTTACCATATTTGGTTACAAAAGCCTCTGCAACACGATCACACAGCTTAGGCGTCAATCGGGAACCTGCAAGCTCAGGTAAGAGGTACTTCGTAGCAATCTTACCCAAGTTAAAAAATGGCACGCACAAAATTTTACAAGGCAAAATAATCAATAAAGCACAAGTGATATATGTTTTGCACAATAATAAAAAATAATTCCACTGAGTAGAAATCACAAACAACAGGATCATGAATCATCCTAAAGCCGCAATCAATTCAACAGATATCTTATTCTCAAAAAGCTAATGTAGTAATATATAGAAACCAAGCTGAAAAAATATGTCAAGCTGAAACAACTGCTAGAAGAAATACTATGTAGCTAACCTGCCAGACATGGGTGTCAACAGGAATGGCATGGTGCTGATCAAGGGAGAACAAAGCAATGCAAGCAGCCACCTTAGGACCCACTCCAGGCAATGTACAG
>JASCZI010211823.1:1811-13180 GCA_036250425.1 Stylosanthes scabra | reverse complement strand
CACGCAGAGATCTAAGCCATTCTTCCCCTCCTTCGGGTTTCAATCGCAAAGCACTCACTGTCCCAACTATATACTTTGCCCTATATAAACACAACACAAAATTCAACACCTTCATTCATAACCTATTATCCACAAATACTACATTTTCACTCACACAAGCGTATTGTACGAATATATAATGATATATGCATATTTATATAAAACGCTGCTGCCTTAAGCTTCTTAAATTTGAGATTAGTTGTATCAGTTTTCAACTTTTCATATTTGTGCAACATAGTTCATAAGATCATGAATGAACCTGTAACCAAAACCAGCTTTTCGGAGCTGTTCCTCCGAGACCAAGGAGAGTTGCTCTAGACTGGGAAAAGCATGGAACTTGAATCCTTCAACAGTGTCCAAGTAAGTACCCAAAGAGGAAACGTAATCAACCATCTTGGTAATCCTCCCAATGTTGTTGTTCGATGAACACAGGAACTGGATCAAGCACTCAAACGGGTCTTGCCGGAGAACCCTCGCGCCGCCGAGGTGCTCCGCCAGCTGAGCGAACCTGGCATCGGATTCGGAGAACACAGTCCAGACGTCGGATAGCGAAACGCCTGCGTTTAGGAAATCGAGGAGTGCCTCCGTGGCGTGACGGTGGTTGGCGTGCGTGGAATGGAGGGAGAATGAAACGTCGCCGTTTTGGAGGTGCTTGAGGGAAACGAGGTAGGAGGAAACGACGCCGGTGAATTGATCGGGGGCGGTGTTTTTCCAGCGGAAGGTTTGACCGGTGGGGAAGGTGAGTGGGAGGGAGAGTTCTTGGCGCGTGAGATTGAGTGGGACCCAGTGGCAGTTGGGATTGGGATTGGGGTGTGAGGGTTTCAGTGGTGGTTTGGCGATGTTGCGGCGGGTTCTGTGGAGGGTTTTGATTTGTGGAGTTGGAGGCGTTGATGGTGGTTTTGCGTTTGGGGATTTTTTTGGCTTCATCAGAGTGATTCGTCTCAAATTGGGATTAGGATTGAGATTGAGATTGAGCTTGAATGTGTGCATGCGCTCTCACCTTCAGCTTCAATGTTAGTTTCTTCTCCCTTTCGCTTTGTTCCGAGAGGGTGCAGTTGAGTTAACGGTTAAACTGTAACGGGTTCGCTTCGTCGGATTGCAACGGGTCGGGTTCTCTCTCTAGCGAATTGCCTCATTGGTATGTGTAATTTGCAAATCACAATTTTTATTCAAAAGGAAAAAGATTATAAGATAAGTGTTTCAACTTTGAATGCGATAATAACAATTTCTTTTTTAAATTTAATTTTCATTTGCAGTATACAGTCTAAAAGAATTTTACATGAATAATTAATCATACATTATCATATTAGAAACAGTAATTAATTTTCAAACCTATAACTTTAAAAATTATATAAATGTATGAATTAAATTTAATAATTATATAAAATTATTTACAGTATTAATATATTAAAATTAATTTTTTTAATAAAAAGATAATTTTTATTCGTAAAAAACCAAATAATACTTACAAATAACATAAAAAAGCTGCAAAGAACTAAATAATTTTTGAAAAAAAACTATCACGAAGATAGAGTCATAGAGGCGAAGACAACATCTGCACAGTGCAGAAGAGGAAGAAACAATTGCGGCAAAAGCACGTAATGTGACGTTGTGGCGCAGTAAGAATAAGAAAAAGAAGAAAAAGTAGTAGTAGCAACAGAGGTCGATACAATGGTGGCACAATGAGGTTACGGTGGAGCGAGGAAGAAAGGAAGAAAGAGGGTTGTACAATGAGATTATGGTGGAAGGAGGAACTAGGAGAGAATAAAGAAAAAAAGGGGATAGAATTTATGTAGAGAGAAAGAGGGGGCCACAATTTTGTTGATTCTCATTGGCTCCAATGTAATGGACCCTATACTTTTCCTTTTATAAAATACAGCAGTATATATGGATTGTTCAGTTTGGATTAGACTTAAACTAACACTCAACCCCATCGGATTGAGTTATAAACCCTATCCGAAAGAGTTGGATAACCAAAAATAAAAGAATAAGTATAAGGGACCCATGCTACTTTAGCCAACAAAAAGCTAACGTCTTCTCTCTACGTTCCCATCACAGCGACGCCTCTTTCACTTTCATCACAACAGCACGACCTCCACCTGCGGCAGCGGCGTTCAACAAGCCTCACGTTCCACTAACTTTGTCTCTTTCTTATCTCTCCTAAGTAGTCTTACAACACAAGTTGCAGCGGGCAGCGGCTTGTTCGACCACCAACAACGACGATTTTCTCGTCCTTGAGCAGCAATGCCTCCCTCGTCCTCCAACAGCGGGCGCCTCTTCTTCAGCGAGCAGCCTCCACTCTCACGTCTCTGGTCTTCCACTTTGGCTCTTTTGCGTCTCTTTTTCAGATCTCTCTCGTTTAACTCTCTCATAGATCTTCCTCTCAGTCTCAAGCACGTTGTCCTCGTCTCCTATCAACGACGTCTAATAGTAGTATTGTGTCAGGGTAAGGCGACATCCACAATTTATTGTAGCAATACTTGGACGTTCACCTTTATTATTTTTATGTTACTTGTATTCTATTTTGGATGATAACTTTTTTTATTTTCGAATAATAATCTTTTTTAATTTTGGATGATAACTTTTTTTTTTAATTTCGGACAATAACTTCTAATTAATTTTATTGGCTCCTAATAGTTCCCTAATATTGATTTTATAGCAATGTTAAAAATAAAATTACTATTATCAATTTATCAGATCTACCAATACTCGAATTATTCCAAGTTCGAAGTACTAAGTAATTAATTATCTCATCTTATAAATTTTTTACTATTTTTTTTATATATGACTTTTTTTAACTTCTTCACACGGTTACTCAACAATTTTTTTTTTCGAAGTCAAAAGTTTGGTAATGATTCTTTATATATCAATAATTAAAATGATGTATTTTAGCAAATTTTAAGAAAATATTAATTATTTTGTTTAATTTTTTTACTGATTTTAAAAAATAAAAAATTTAATTCATGCACGAAGATTCGATTAAGTTTTCACGTTGGCTGTCGAAAGCCTAACACAATCATTCTCCCTTATCCGGACTTGGGACCGATTATGTACGTAAGAAAACCATCCATAAAGTGGTCAAACGATATCTACATGTAAATGATCTCTCTATAAACATGATGCACGATAAAGCTCAATGATCTCGTTTGATTCATGTAGCTGACTCCATATAGCGGAACAAGGTTTTGTTATTATTGTTTATAAAAAGTAAAAAAAAAAATTGTATTCTTGTCTAGTTGCCGGTAAAGAGCTCGTCCTCCTACTCAAGTGTTCGGATGGACGTTGAAGAGGGAGGACTCCAGCGGCTAAAGCTTGGAACGGCGGGGGGTAGACCTGCAAGATCACTCCGACGCTCAAGTCAATAAAATGTTTTAGTGAGAGTTAAGTTTAAGAGGGAGCGAAAAACATACCTTGACTTGAGACAAGAATCATGTATTTATAGGCCCTTATGTGGGTTGTATTTGCTTCTGAGGTTTGTTGAAGTTAGGGAATCAAATCCCTACATTTGTGGGAGATGAGGCAATGTAGTTTATCTAGGATTAACCTCATTTTGTTCGTTGTTACATATTCAATTTAATTTAAATAAATTTTGTTACTGGAGCTTATCTCTTTGACTGTATTATTTCAGCATGTGCTAAATTGATGAGTTTATTGAGTTAAGTTAAAAGTGTGGGTCGAGTTACATGTGCTTGTGTTTAAATAGGCCTATTTTTAATGGGTCATATCATAGTCCCTAAACTTAGCCTGTTTTGATGTTAGGTTGAGCTTTGTTATTTGTGTTTTGGATTTTGAACTCGACTAGCGATTATGATTATACTCAGCCCCCAACCTAAAATGGATCGAAAAAAAGATAAAGTTTTGTGGGTTAAAGAAATGGTGATTTCTATGGTGTAGGTAGAAAGAGAAATCTATATGTATATGTGCATGTTGGGGAGTGACATCTAGTATAGTAATGGATAATATACGCAGCACGGAAACCCGTGCTGTTAAGAATCCAGACAGGAACCCGTGCTGTTAAGAATTCAGACAGGAGGCGAGTTTAATAAGTATGTGTTCCGTGTGTTTAGCGACAATAATTAAGGAGTGAGTGGTTGGGCTGAAAATTGAGCCCATAAGAAGATTGGAATTTTTGTTTTTTGAAAATAAGAGCGAAAGGAAAGTTGGGCTTTATCTAAATATATCAACATAAGAAAATAACCATCTTTTCGAATTAAATTTCTAATTCTGACAAATATCAAAACATATTCATAATTTTGAAAAAAAAAATTAAATTCCTAACATTTTTAAATTTATTTTTCATTAAAAAAAGATTTTTTTTTTCAAAATTAGAAACATTATACGATACGAAAAAAACCTTATATGAAATTAAAAAGTAAAAAATAAAACTCTTTTTTTTTTCCTAAAAAAACATTTAATTAACTGTAAAGAAATATAAAAAGTAATACCACTTTTTTTCGTTCGAGAATTAATACTTAGTGGGTTATAAAAAATTATACTGTTTAAAAAATCAATAATGTTCCCTTTTGAAAAAAAATAAGTCAAAGTGAAATTTATTTGGGAGAATAATAGTCTTTCTGTATAAAACTTGATATGATGACCAATAAACCACATTGCATACAAAATTTAAATTAATTTAAACTAATTTTAAAATTTTAAACAGCAAATAATTACTAACTCCAATTAGGATCTTGAAAAAAATTGGTATGTGTCGATAAAGATTTTTTACAACGTTATCAATAAAGCACACTTCTCTAGTAAAAACTAAAATAACATTATCTTTATTTAAACAAAATTTAAATTCCTACACAACATCCTAATAAATTCAAAATCGTTATCTCTCGTGAACCACCATATCGCGTTTATCTATATTACTACTAAAGTCTTATTATTCAAAGCATTTATGTTTTAATTTAGCTAATTATGTCAATAATCATATTTTATATTTAACACTTAAAATTGATCAAATACAGTACAACTAGTATTTTTTTTCGAAAATAATATTATAAATTTGTAAAGTTTTTTAAAATAATTTAAAAAACTAGAGAGAGAGTAAGAGATTACATTTAAAAAGTTTATAAATTTGAAGCTAATCTTTAAATATTAAATTTTCAATACTTTATTAAATTATTAATGTTCATATTGCACCGCAAATCCTTAAGAATATAGTTAACATATTGCAGATAGATACAGAAGAGGGGAACATAACTAACTCATTTTGAAAGAAAATATCTTTTTAGTCAAATTTGGCAAAAAAATTTACATCATCATAAATTATTAATATAAGGAAAAAGTCTTACTTACCAACATTTTTGTAATCAATAATAATCAATAAAATTAAAAAACTATTATTTTTTAGGTTTTATTTTTTATAAATTAAATTTCTTTCATTTTATTGAACTTTTATCTGATTTTTTATTGATTATTATTGACCAAAAATTTATAGGCTCTCTAACAGAATTCCAACACAAATTATTTACTTATAGATGTATTATATATGATATTGTATGCTTGGTAGAACAAATTATTTTCTGCTTTTAAAATATTTATGACAATTCTTTCTTATTACTTTTTCTTTTTCGGTAGACACAATTCTTTTTTTATTAATTCACTACACATATTTCATGGGTCCCATTTACTTTTTCTTCCTCAAAACCTTTTTCATCGCATAAAATAAAATTTTTCTTCCTGTTGCCCCCAACCCAGTACCACAAATGAATAAAACAAGCCCCCATACAAATTCAATCCTTATCCAATTTCTCACAAACCAATTTTTTCACAAGCCTGCACTAAAACCAACTGCCCCACTCTACTTAAGGTCTACAACTCATTACCAAAAAAAAAAATCATTACCAAAAAAAGTTAAGGTCTACAACTCCCCTTCGTAGTGACCCTTTCTAACCTCCATCACCTAATTATCACACGTTACTTCACCACGTAATATTGCAAACGCGGAACACTTCATGTGACATTTTTTCCGTTACGAAATGTCTTTCTCTTACACACGTCATGCCATCCTTCCACCAGTACACACATACACATGTAGGTGCAAAGTCAAGCATACACAATAGAATTCACCGAAAGAAATAAGTTATATTAATGGGCTTTGGCTGAAAGTAGTCTTTGAGCCCAGATTTATCAAAAGAAAGTGTGGTAAAAATCACTTCGGAGAAAAGAATTAAGGAATGGGTAGTGATTTTTGAAATGACCACTACTTAATTACAACATTTACTTTTGCACGTTTGTCGAGGTGTAGTAGTGCCCGTTTGATACTAGAGGATCGTGTGTTGATACATGTTTTGTATCTGTGTGTGGATGTTCCAAATTCTGTTATCAATGGATGGTAGCCATTAGCACCACCACCTCCTCTCCTCTGTACTCAGCCAACGATGCTCTAGCAACATTTTTGTATTTTTACCTGAAATTTTGATTTTTTTTGTCTTTTCCATAGTTTTATTTATAGTTTTTTTTTCTTTTTTTTGTATTCATGAGGCCCTAAGGCCATATAGCTCTTTAATGGTTAATTTTTTAGTTGTAAGTCTTTGTAATTTTTCTAAAAAAATCTAAGCCCACAAGACAGACACTGTTTACTAACAATTTTTTTTAAAAAGTTCAAAAAAAACACTGCAGGGAGGAGGGGAGAGGAGAAAAAAAAGCTATGTTTTTAATTTTTTTACCTTTCCAAGGCATCGCAGGTCTACTATGCAAACCAAGACCAAGACCTATCTCTTAGCAGACGACCTCTAATAATATTCTCATATTTTTTCATCCTATCCAATATATATGGATTCTTATTAATTATTCTTTTTATTCCTTGGGTTCTTCCATGAATTCTTCCCTAAATATCAATACTAAGAGAAGAAATAAGAAGAAAAAGGTAACACATAAGCTCTTCTTTTATTCTTTGTTTGTTTGTTTAATTATTGTTTGATTTTTGTTTCCATAGATGGACGATGATACCATTCAGAGTTATCTGGCTGAAAGTGCTGAATCAGTGTATCTTAATCTTCTGTATAATGTTCAGTTGGCAAGTCAAAACATTCAAGTAAACCGTTTTTTCCGGTCGAACCCTTGGTTGAATTGATAAATTTTCTTGCCAATCTTTAGCATTTTCTTCCAGGTACATTTTTTTTAATCTTAAGGGCTGATTGGTTTGACCATTTTCAATTTCATTTTCAGTTAAAAAAAAGTATGAAAATATATCTAGTTATCTTTTACTGAAAATGTTTTCACTGAAAATGTTTTCGAATTAACACATAAAAATGAAAACAACTTTTTTACATTTTTAGCATTTTCACATTTTTGTGGTTCAATTATTTGGAAACATTTTCCATTGAAAAAGTTGTACTTTATTGCTTTGTTCTATAGAACCGTGTGTTCGATTCTCCTACTTACATTTCTTCCACTATCTCGTCAGGCACACAGCCACAGTTAATTCATTTATTGTGTTTTTACTATTTTTTAAACTTGTATATATATTTTTTATTTGATAATATCTTGCACAATTGGACAAAGATATAAAAAAATTGCAGTGAATTAAAAAAATTAGCTAACTAAAATATATTAATAACTTTTATAATTTAATTAAAAATATAATTATATTGTTTCTTTTTCTGAAATTGAAAATAAATTTTGAAAATGACTAAAATAATCATATTTCCAATCTTTTAGTTCATTTGAAAAAAAATCTTTTTCGAAAACCAATCACGTTTCTTAAAATTTAAAAACATGAAAATAAAAACCATTTTCAAAAACAAGAAAGAGAAAATTAAAACCATTTAAAAATCAGATCTTTTAGATTTTTACATGTTTGGATTGTCATGTTTTTGTGTTTATGTTTATGTGTAAACAGGGTACCTTGTTTATGTTTTTTGTTGTATATTTTTTGATACCTTGTATATGTTTTTGTTGTAAATAGCATACCTTGATGTGGACGTGGAGAAGAACAGGCCACGTGCTAAAGTAAAAGAGTTGTATGATAAATTGATGAATTTATTTAATCGTTTTTTTAGAAAGTTGTGTCAAAATAATCTAATTTTTGACGAAGCAACAAATAGAGTTGTTTGTGGTCATAATCCGTTGAATAAGAGGAGATTTTGTGAGCATATAATGGAATCACTCGCACTCATTGTCTCAAATTTTCAAAAGATTAAATTCCTCTTTCTCAATGTATTTTTCCTTAAAACTGTGGTGCTTTCTCAACCCTTGACTGAAGATGTTGTTAAGCGAGAGGTTATGAGAGTTGTGCCTAACATATCCCAACGAAAGATAGAAATGATATTAAAGGCCCTCTTTTCTGATAAATAATAGATAAAGTTTTTGAAAATGAAAGATGAGGGAAAAATCAATTTTTATGAAGTGTATATTGAACACTGTGAATGAGGAGGATCATCTTCTGAAAAAAAGTAAGATCATCTAAAAAGGAAAACAAGTAAGTTTTTTTATTAAATTTTATTAATAATAATTCTATCTATTTCTCCTATTTTTCATTGGGTGTAATATTTTGTTATATTTTGTTCACAACAGAGGAAATCTGAATTTTCCCCATATGACAAGAGATGGTAGTGTCCATCAAACATAGTTTGTTTTCCTTCTTTGTTTTTTACAATTTTATTTTTGCATTGCTTCATTTTGTTGTTTGGAACTGAATTTTGGAGTTTAGAGCGAGGGATGGAGCATGGGAGTCGAGGACTTGAGGACTAGAGCATAGGAGTAGAGGCCTGCTGCTGCTGGGAGGGAGGAGGACGCTGAGGATGTTCTCTAGAACCTCCTATTAAACTTATATTGTCCTATTGAATGTAACATTGTGAACTATTATGAAAAAAACTGTTTTTTAGGAATTTGAGTTTTTTAGAATTTGTGCTGAAATGCATTATCGGATTTTCATATTATTTTAACATGATATTGTTTTGTTATATTTTTATTGATTATCATTTGCATTGCATAGATTATTATTTCTTGCTAACCATTGTTCTGAAAACTCTAATGCTTAATACCATGCAATTGGAAGCGGAAAAGGCGTAGGGAAAAACTCCGATGATAAAATTCTCTATTTTGTTGTATATCTAAATAATCTTGCATTCCCTCCCTCTCCGCCTCCCATTTTTTTTTATTAAAAGTCATTTAAAACAATGCATGCTCATGCATAATTATAATACATAATTAAAATATTTGTTAATTTGTATGTTAAACATATTAAAGTTATAAGTTTATGTTTTGGATATAATAATATGTTAATAAAATTATTTTTTTAGTAATCAAAAGTTTTGATAACACCTTTTTAAATATTTTTTACATTATAATATATTTTTAAATATATTATATGTATCTATCTGTTGATGCCTGTTTTGTATCTGTGTGTGGATGTTCCTAATTCTATTATCAATGGATGAGATTTATTATAAAATATATCAATGGATGATAGCCACTAGCACCACTACCTCTTCTCCTCTCTACTGTGCTCTAATTTGCAACATTTTTAGTATTTTTGCCTGAAGTTTTTGAATTTTTTTTCTCTTTCATAGTTTTATTTGTAGTTTTTTTTTTTTTTGTATTTATGAGGCCCTAAGGACATATAGTTTTTAATGGTTACCTTTTTTAGTTGTGAGTCTTTGTAATTTTTTTTAAAAAAATCAAAACCCACAAGACAGACATTGTTTAGTAACAATTTTTTTGAAAAGCCAAAAAAAAAAAACTGCAGGGAGGAAGGGAGGGGAGAAAAAAACTATGTCTTTAATTTTTTACCTTTCCAAGGCATCGCAGGTCTACTATGTAGACAAAGACCAAGAACTACTTTTTAGCAGACGACCTCTAATAATATTTTTATTTTTTTCATCCCATCCAATATATATGGATTCTTATTCTTATTTCTTTTCTTTCTTGGGTTCTTTCCTGAGTTCTTCCCTAGATAACAATATTAAGAGAAGAAGTAAGAAGAGAAAAGTAACACATAAGCTCTTCTTTTATTCTTTGTTTGTTTGTTTGTTTGATTATTATTTGCATAGATGGACGATGATACCATTAAGAGTTATCTAGCTGAAAGTGTTGAATCAACGTATCTTAATCTTCTGTATAATATTCGATTGGCAAGTCAAAACATCCAAGTAAAATTCTCCCTTTTGTTGTATATCTGTAAAATCCGAAAATATATATATATATACACGTATGTATGTATATTAAAGAGATTAATTATATAATTAATACTCTAGTTATAGTGGCTAAAAAGAGTCTGTATGGGGTTAATGTTGAAGGCTTTGGAATTTTGAGATTTTATGATGAAAATTTCTTTTAGCAATTTTTCCGAGTGGAAAAAAAAAAAAAGTAACTGATTGTGGAAAATCGTATAAAAATGCTTATCGGTAATTTAACTGGCAGTACCGGCTTAAGTTTGTTTGGTACAGAGTATGAAGAAATTATGTATTTGAAAATGACAAGAAAAATATTTAGAATGAAAATCGGAACACCTATCTTTGAAGTTTTGGTCCAAAGTTGGACCAATGGATGAAAGGACAAAAATGCCCCTCAATTAAGGAGTCAAAACACATGACTCCATTGGGTTATTTATTCACTTTTTTCGTTTCTCTTCTTCATTCTGAAGAAGAACCAAGAGAAAAGCCAAACCAAGAACAATATACACATCCAACTTCAATTCCTCATAACTTTTGATCCGGAGCTCCGATCGTCGCACCGTTTGCGGCTACGCGAAGCTCATCTCTTCCTCTTCGATTCTATCCGATTAATTTGGTGAGTAACTCGAAATTTCATCTCACTTTGGTCACCTCAATTCTGAACACGAAAATAGGTTTTAGGTATATTGAGATTTTTGTGATTTTGATGTTATAGGAATTCTCTAGCTTGAGTTCTTGCTATGTTTCATCACCAATTTCAGTTGGCAAAGGTAAGAACCCATATTTGCCATTGTTTCAGCCCATTTATGAAACCCTAGAATTGAGAATTTTGTGCAATTTTATGATATAGTGTTAGCTTGATTAAATTGAAGCTTGGAATTTCTTGTTGGTACCTTGGACTTGAAGAATTGAGAGTGGGAATTTCAATTCGGTAAAACTCAGGAATTAAGGGCTGATTTTGACTTCCTAGAGGTGCGGTTTAAGTTTCGTTTAAATACCATGTAATGTGACATGAAATCCTAGGCTAGAGGACTTAAGATTGTTGTTGGAATTATGTTGAAGTTGCAGATTTTTCAGAGACAATTATTTGGACAGCAACTTGTTTATTTTACTGGGAGTTATTTAGTCAGCTAAATTGATCCAAACCATTTTTCTATGACTCCTTGAGATGTTGGGAATGTCCCATTTAAATTTTAGAATTTTTGC
>JASCZI010211822.1:36382-48900 GCA_036250425.1 Stylosanthes scabra | reverse complement strand
CAAACACATCTCTTTCAACTCCACACCTCAACACCGAGCCATGAAGCAATTTTCCTTCCCAGGCTCTGGAAATGCTGGAACAAGCCTTAATCACAGAAGGGTAAGTGTACCTATCGGGATGAGACCCATGTGCTTTCATGCGAAGAAAAGTAGAGAGAGTATGCAAAGAAGAACTCCTTTTGTTGTGGGCTCCGATGAGGGTGTTCCAGAGGAAAGTGGACGGGCTGAGGACACGGTCGAAGACGGCTGTGGAATAAGAAGCAGGGGCACCAAAGGAGGCAGAAACAGAAATTAAGCGTGACATGATAAAGTGATCTTGCTCAAGGCCTCGGTGGATGATGGAGGTGTGGACTTGGTAGAGGTGATCAATGGTCTTGCAAGCCTTGAGAAGGGTGGCAATGGTGGCAGTTGAACGCCGTGGAGAAGAAAGTCTCAGGTCCTGATAGGTGTCCAGTTTTGGACACTGTTTGAAGGGAAACAAAAAGTATTTGACAAAAGATTCCTCCAAAATTCTAAACGCTTTATTGCCTATGAAGCACATTTGAAGCCCTCCATGTACTGTTCTGCTATTACCTAATATGTTGAAACTTTGCACTTTTTTTAGCTATCCCAAGTGCTCATCTGGAACCCTAATTCTTCATTCTTATTGGTTGCTCATCTGTAAGTTATGTGCAATTGGCATGGATGTCCAAGTGGGTAAGTCTTGCACAATTTAAATAGAAGTTGAACAAAACAATCAAAACAATCAACCTGCACATTCATAATAAAATATTATTAAATTTCATATTCAAAAACTAACTATTCATGGTAATTTAAATTTCATTTCCCTCGTTTACTCTTGGCCTATATATTTATATATACATATGGAGAACTTTGGAATTCTCATTATTCTCATTCTTCCAATTTTTTAAATTCAGGTTTTTTTTCTCCGGTCGCTTTGCAAGAAGAGGAGAGCAAAGTTCTAATATCATTTTTGGTCTCTCTATTTCTTGCCTTTAAAGTGACCTCAAGTTTAGGTTCAAGCAAGGTTTGTAAGAAGATGACAATAATAGTTTAGTATATATGTTTAAATCTGCATTTTCCCTACAAAAGAAATTTATCTTCCATGGCACACATTCAGCAAAACTTTAAATCTTTACATGACTCCTCTATCCTACCTCGATTCTTCTCTTTTAACTTCATTCTCTCTTTTTATACAAATGTAGATGAAGATGATGCAGCACAGCAAATCTAAATTTGATAAGGATAAAAAACAAAAACAAATGAAAAGAAAGAAGCAGCAGCATTGCAAATCTCAATTTGATATTTCATAAGAAAAAACAAATAAAAAAGAAGCAGCAGCAGCAACTCAGCAGGGTTCTACCTTCAGGCGAGGATGGCGACGCAGCCGGGAGAGGCGAGGGCGGCGACGAACGCGGAGCTCCGACGGCGGCGAGGAAGACACGGAGAGTACCGACGTGGAGGCTGCTGCGTCGACAGAAGGCGGTGCAAGCTGCTCTCTCAGTGGGATGGGTTACTTCCTCACTACCCTTCTCTGTTCTTCTTTCATGAATACGATGGCTAGGGTTTCAGTTTCAGCAGCACCCAGATGTTCTATTTGTTTTTTATTTTTTTAACACCAAACGACGCCTTTAAAAAAAAAAACCGGTCGGGCCTGAAAAACCGGTACTATTTCCACCGGTTCACAGATTAACTGCGGTTCTCCTCATTTTCTGATCGGTCTTTTTGCTGGTGCCTACTACTATAAAGAGGTTGAGTGGTGAAGAGGGTGAAAATTGTATTGATATAACCATCACATGGGGTGTTTTTTATTTTCTTTTTATTTATTTATTTAAAATAAAGTTAGATATTTATGTGGTAATCTCCACCATCTTCATGAGATAACCTCTTCATCTTAGAACTCACCATTTTTGCTAAGTGCTAACAGGTTTTCACACATAATCGGACTATACAGGAGACCTGTTCCCGTTTTCTTCGATTTAACTGACCACTTTAGTCTGTTTCACAGAACCTTGGTGATCTGTATTGAACATTTTTTAAAAAATAAATGAATTGGATATATACTAGATAAAGTCATAAAACATTAATTTTGCAACTAATTTAGTACAATATCGATAATTTTCACTATAATTATTGATCAATTTTTAGTTACTTTAAAATATATAACTAATAATAAATACTATTTTTCTTGTGAAGCGAGACAAAATGAGTGGTGGTGAGAGACAGGATGTTATACGGGTTTTATGATTTTTAGAAATATAACTTTAAACTTCAATTTTAAATTCAGGATGTGAGTACCAGTCAATGAACTGTATCAAAATCATGATCTTTGGAATGAAAATGAGTAGAGAAGAATGAACTTGGAACTAAACAACAACATACGATTAAAATAACACTTCTCAAAATTCCGAAGTGTATAAGTAACAGAAACATAATTGAAATGAATTACAACGAATAATTCATAAAACAAATAATCAAAAACATGATAAAAACTAAAACATAAAGAAATTAAATGAAAGGAATTATTACTCAGAACACTGGACAAGAACACAAGTCAGAAAGTCTCTCGGTGGATGTGAAATGTGTTTGGTGAGTCTTCGTGAGTGTCAAATTTCCAACCTTGAACCAGTGCAAACTTCTGATATTTATAAACAAATTTCTCCAATCTCCTTCTACCACGTGTCTAGATTCGAAGATAACAGTTCCCGCCAATGCAATCTTCAGGATAACCTTTGGTAACTGCCTCCTAAAATGTCGCTTAAACCTCAACTGCTCCAATCCTCGAACGCTCAATCTTTAATCCTAATCTTTGAGCAGATTCGAACTCAAACATATTTCTTCTTTAGATTATCAAATCCCTGGACTTAGCCAAATTTTGTAACATTTACAAAACTTCTCATAAACTCTCTTCAAAATTCGAAATGCAACACTATTCGAATTTTACTAGAAATCGAGTATATCAAAGCTGTATCCATAAATTTCGATTTCGAGCAAAAATGATTTATTTCGAATAACAAATTGCCCCATTGGATCGATTTCATTTTGAATATTAAAGAAGATATGAAGTCTGATCCAAATAAAATTAATCATTTAAATAAAATCATTTATTTATTTATATTTAAAATAATTAATACTCCTTGCAGAACGTGCCCACGTTCTCTACGAAAATCTCTCTCTATCACATCATAACTGCTCCCTTTTCACCTTCTTGAACACGCTATAAAAACCCACACTTAAATCTTTTTACTTTTTTGTGTTTCTGAGACTCTCTTCATCTTCCTCATCTTCATTCTCTCTCTCTGCAAGTTCTTCAACATTTTTTTATATTTTCAATCTTTCTGCAACCTTTATCTCAAGTTCATCAACACTTTTATCAATCTTAAGGTACGTTTGTGATGAACTTTTTTCTCCTCTGTGATTCTAAAGTCTCAATCCACATTTTTATTAAATGATTAATGTTTAACTAAATATTGAATTTATTATAGGTCTTTCAATGGCGACGGACACTCAAGCTCAAAAACAGAAAGATAAAGAACCAAAAATCTCTTTGAAGATTTATAGCCGTGATTATGACACATTCATTGAGGACCCAGAAGATACCTTCAATCCAGAAAAAATCATCTTCCCATTTGCAGTAGAAGATAAGTTACACTGCTTTATAAGTCCACTTATGGCAAAAGAAGAAGCCAAAAAGCCTATGTCCTTTTTCTCATCCACAAAAAAGCATGAGCTAATCATGAAGGAAGATATGACCTTTCTGTAAATCATTGTATGATGGGAGCTATGTTGTACTTCTGGAATCCAACCACTAATTGTCTCCATCTTCCATGTGGAATGGTTGACCCAACTTTGTTCGAAGTAGCAGCCATTACTGGACTAGCCCCATCAGGTGTCGATATAACTTATGAATCGAAGCCCCAATCGACATTTGATCTCGAATGGAAAAGTGGGTATGGAGATTTCATGAATCTTCATATGGGTGAAATCGGTACTACTCCTACCGATGAAGAACATGTGGCATTCCTGACTTATTGGCTGAATGCCATTGTCTTTTGCTCAAGGAGTGTTACCATGCAAAAACTCTACCTTCCCTTGGCAACTATGATTCATGAATCGAAAGCTAGGTTATGCCTTGCCAAATTACTCTTAGGAGATCTGTACTATGGACTTGGTGACTTAGTAGAGCAAATTAAAGCTGGTGTGACTGCTTTAAAGGTTGGAGGGCCTTTATGGTTAGCTCAACTCTTGATGAATGCCGTTTTCGAACCATTCATGAAACTCAAAAAATCAAAAGTTCAAGTCAAGTTACCGATCGAAGGCCTTCGATTGGCACACTTAAAACCAAATTTTGATTACAAAGGGGATGAGCCTATCGATCTTTTCTTCTATGTCTTCATAAAATTTTTGAGGGCTAGAACTTTCAAAGATGGTGAACTTAATCTTGCACCTTTTGCTGCACGCAAGATCGGCCCTAATTGGTTCACTCAACATCGAGTGAAAGAAAATGAAGATAAAGTAACTGCTCAAAGAATAGTTGATGAGCATTGGGCAAATTATTTTGCTGTTCAAGTAATCCCCTATGGCTTTCCACAATACAAAGCACATCGATTCCGAATTTTCCTTCATTCTCCTCACTTCATGGCATGGCAAATGGGCTTTTCACAAGCTATTCCTGCCCCTTATTCGATGGATCCTGAAAAATAAATTTGCCAATTTGTTCCAAATTCTTCCAAAGAAGTCAAGCAATTCATGGCAGACAACCTCTTGACTCAAACTTTTTATGATCCCATCGATTGTGAACTAAGTGGATTTGTAACACGAGGGTTCATCAAATGGTGGGATGCATACTACAAACAATATAATAGATCCCTTGATGACATTGTTGCTGGGGTTGACAAAAAGACAGCAGAGATTAAGGAGGCTGAAAAAGAAGCAGCCAAAAAAGAGGCAGCTGGAAAAGAAAAAGAAGATCTTAGAAAGGAGACTCATAAGAGGAAATCTGAATCTTCGAAAACAACCTCGAAACAAGCAAAGACAAATCCAAAGAAAGAAACTCGAAATTCAGATTTGCCTGAGGTAAAATATAACTTAATTTGAAATTCTTTTGATCATTTGTAAAAATACGTTTGTTCACTTATGGATATCAACTTTAGGAATCGAATCCAAGTGGTATGAATCCCAAATCAGCATCGATTTCTGAAAGGACTCTGCCTACTGAAAGCACACATTCTGCTTCGAACAACCCTTCAAAGGAAGTTTCTTCTCATTCAAAGGAATCATCAACTTCCAAAAGAATTAAGGTATATATTGACATGACAAACATTAATATTTTTTGAAGATTCGAATTCTTACTAAAAATAATTCAACTATTTGTGTCCGATTTAAATCAATTTCAGGACAATCCTCCAGAAAAATCCAAAGTGGATCTGGTTCAAGTGGATATTCTCGTTCACCAACACCTACAGTTAAAGAAAAGACAAAAACATCCAATGATGAAATTCATAATGCCACTGGTCCAAATGTGAAGAAGACAGATTTATTAATCAAAGAGAAAGAGCCACCTCAAAAAGGAATTCAAACTACTCCCCTTATTCCGATCCAGCCTGGTACTAACATAGGAACCCAAGTTGATCCTCGAGTTCAGTTCCAAGAAAAACTCAAAGAGGCCAGAGCAGAGAGTGTTGAGAAAGTGAAACAATCAATTAGGCCTTTACCCTCAATTCCAATCATCACTTTGGATGCTGATGATGAGTTAGATGATTTATTGAAGGTAATTTCTGAAACAAAAGCTGATAGTGAGCAAGTCGTATTGAATTTAGAAAACAAATCTGTCTAACAATCTGTTCAATAACCCATCGAACCAGTGATTCAACAAGAAAAAGAAGACACTTCGATTCAACAAGCAAGGGCCAAATCAATGCAAAAAACCATCCTAAAGAGTGCTACAGAGAAAATGATTCAGCTTATAGAGCAACCACTCGAATCTCTTCAAAAGGATGTGTATTGGAATAATGAAATGGTTGTGTTTACAAGTTGCCTTGTCGAGAAACAATTCCCTGATGCATATCAAGAAAAAATCTCATTTTCCAAAGATCTTCAAAAATTTGTTTCATTCTCGAAACAATTTAGAAAATCTTTGTCTTAAAGCTGCTCTTGTCAAAGATAATTGTGATACTTTAGCAACTGCTGAAGCCAATCTCAAAGAGAAAGATGCTTTATATGAAAAGCATTTGAAGGATGCAAATACTATGCTCAATGATCTTTCAACTGAAAAAGATATCTTGGTGAAAAAACTTGCTGAAATCCAAGCACAAATCCAAGAGATTGACAACAAAACTTCAAAGATAAAAAGCCCACTTGACAAAATTCAAGGGAAAAAGTTGGAGATTCAGGACAACCTATCGGAGGTCAAAGAAAGCCAAAGATTGAATGAAGAAGACCTCAAGAAGATTCAAAAAGAGGAAGACCAAGAGATCGAATTTTTCAAGACTCTATTGAAGAAAAAATTCAACTCAAAGAAACTCTAGAGGCTTTCTTAAAACAAATCGAAGACTAAATTCGAATGAAGGTCTGGGATGCCAGATAATTTTATAATGAACAATTTACTTTGCTTATTAAGTTTCATTATAGCTGTTTTACTTTTAAACATACGACTTTTCATGAATTTTCAAATTTCAAACTTTGTAACTGCCATGCAAAATTTATGCAAATTTTAAATTTCAAATAGAATTCAAATATTTTCAAAATTTTTGACACTTTTCAATACAACTGCCCCACTGGGCGTGCCAATTTGTTATACGGGTTTTATGATTTTTAGAAATATAACTTTAAACTTCAATTTTAGATTTAGGATGTGAGTACCAATGAAGTGTATCAAAATCATGATCTTTGGAATGAAAATGAGTAGAGAAGAATGAACTTGGATCTAAACAATAACATACGATTAAAATAACACTTCTCAGAATTTCGAAGTGTATAAGTAACAGAAACATAATTGAAATGAATTACAACGAATAATTCATAAAACGAATAATCATAAACATGATAAAAACTAAAACATAAAGAAATTAAATGGAAGGAATTATTACTCAGAACACTGGACAAGAACACAAGTCTGAAAGTCTCTCGGTGGATGTGAAATGTGTTTGGTGAGTCTTCGTGAGTGTCAAATTTCCAACCTTGAACCAGTGCAAACTTCTGATATTTATAAACAAATTCCTCCAATCTCCTTCTGCCACGTGTCTAGATTCGAAGATAACCGTTCCCGCCAATGCAATCTTCAGGATAACTTCTGGTAACTGCCTCCTAAAATGTCGCTTAAACCTCAACTGCTCCAATCCTCGAATGCTCAATCTTTAATCCTAATCTTTGAGCAGATTCAAACTCAAACCTATTTCTTCTTTAGATTATCAAATCCCTGGACTTAGCCAAATTTTGTAACATTTACAAAACTTCTCATAAACTCTCTTCAAAATTCGAAATGCAACACTATTCAAATTTTACTAGAAATTGAGTCTATCAAAGCTGTATGCATAAATTTCGATTTCGAGCAAAAATGATTTATTTCAAATAACACAGGAAGAAGCTACCGAGGAGTATTCATTTATTCAAAATTTTATATGACAGTCTCAAAAGAATTAAAATTAACGAAAGTTAGAAAATTCTTCTGTATAATAAAACTTGCTAAAAAAAATTTATTCAACCGTATTGGACAAATTTGATGTTGAAGAAATCAAATTTTAATATAAAGTTTATTTACTTCAGTTTTGGAAGACAATAAAAAATGAACATATAATATCTTAAAGTGTTTATAAATATTTTTTTTGGTGTTTTAAGATTTGAAACATTTTTTTTTATCAAGGCAGTTGTATTTCATTCTATTTGAATAATAAAATGAATACATGAGAGGATGGTCCAACTTAGATAACCAAAAGGTAACAAAGACAGTGGGAACTCCACATAATCAAAATATCATAATATAAATTACTAAAGGAGAGATAACATATAAATAAAAAGCAAAATTAAGGAGGATGATGTTGGCGGTATTCTTGGATCAAACTCATAGTCGTTTAAGAACTAGATTTGGATACCAGCAACAGCTTCAAATATTCGAAGATTGTAATGGTTCCGAAACTTCCAGAGAATCGTAGCAACTAGACTAGCTCGTTTTCTTATCTGAGATGCATCCAAAACTACGAAAGTTTCTTCCTCCCCCACATTAGGATTAGTATTTTTCACCATTATAACAGACAAATCGATCATGGTAGTTGAATTATATTGTATGACACATGAAAAGGATAAGAAAATAAGGATTCTCTCTCAAAACCTATCAAATCACATCAAAACTCAAAATGACACATTAAAACCCTAGTAGGACACATCAAAGCAATAGAAGAATCCTATTAGGACACAAAAGAAATCCTAATAGAGCACAAGAGAAAACTTTAATAAAACACTAAGATTCAAGAAAAAACCCTAACATATCATTAGGACACAATTAAAAACCCTAGCAAAACACTAGGGCACATTTGATTTGAAAACTCTTTTTCCACGGAAGAAAAATTAATGTTATATAAACTAAAGTTCATTGGTAAAGTATTTATGAATTTGATGCTTATATTTTTTTATACTATTCTTATGTTATACCTACAATTTAATCTTTTAGGTGGCAATTATATCTTTATTACTTTTGTCATCTATTATATACTATCAAAACATTTTTTCTCAATTAATTTTAACATAATGTTAAAAATCATTAACAATAAAAAAAACGAGTAATAATATATAAACAACAACAAAAATTGCAACCCATGCTTTATATGGATTTGTTCATATTAATCTTGAGTTATGTATTCTTGAACAAATAGTGTAATTTGACAAATTATTAATAAATATGAATGAAAAATATAATATCACAATTATCACATGGGGAGCCAAAGCGTCAAACAATCACACTAAAACAAAACAAGTTTTAAAAGTTAAAATAATAATTACTCAATTATAATTTTGGGTGAAGTATAATTTATTTTCTTAACATTTATAAAAGTTTTTAAAATATCATTAATATTTAATTTGATTTAGTTTTATTCTTAATATTTTTTGTTGGTTTCAATTTTACCTCTAATTATTGACAAATTAAAAAAGTTAAAGATAAAATTATCAACAATTAAGAATAAAATTAAAATCAATAAAAAACGTTAGGGACATAAGTAATTCTTTACCCAATAATTTTTATAGAAAATCATCAACTTAAAACAAAATTATCAAAATTTAATTACTATAAAACTAAATAGGTTTAAGCATACAAAATTATCCATATTCCAGAACTATATTAAAAAATCCCAAAATACTTAAAAATAAAAAAAAATAAAAAACACCTAATTCCTAATTGCATCTAAAACAATTTTGGCGTGTTTCATCCTTTATGCAAAATTATGCAAATCTTCGTTCAAATCTCTCTGCTTTCAATATTTTGACTAATCTTTCATCTTTATTTCAAAGAAAACGTCAAAATCAAATCATTTGGATCCTCACTCATTGAACTGAGGCGTCAAGTGGGAGGCAAGGTGGTCCCGTTAAATAGATATGAAGAAAGAAAACAAAACAAAACATTCTCAATTAAATTCAGCATATATTACATGACAAAGGACTTGACAGTTATATTGATGACACATGATCTAAACTCTACAAACAGTGAAACACCAAACCATATTTGAGTAGCATATGGTCAAATGATAATCTCAGTAGTGAGTGCTGCAATATATGCAACCATGGACTATCAACAAAAAATAAAATTTCAAGAAGAGCTTCTTTCGGCCTCAACCTAGAGGCTACTAGGGTCTATGAGTCATTTTTAAACGCATCCTTCATGACAGCATCGTTTTAAGGCTTTGAAAGCCAGACAGTGTCAAGACACGAATATGCATTGTCTCATCTTTTGGACTTCCTTACATTCTGGCCCTCAACCCTGCCTTCCCCTAACCTTGATTTTAGACCATTGCTCTGAACTAAAGGAGGTCTCTCATGGATGCTGTTTGCAAGATCTTGTGACAGCCAAGGCTGTGAAAATTGTCGAGTTGGACTAGCATAACCTCTAGAAGATCCGGGCCGGGAACCAGCCAAGATCTGATCCCTTAGGTTTTTTACTGATTTATAGCCTTGCATTTCATCAGTGTACCCTTTTCCTTGAGCTTGCTTCTCTAGTTCATAAAACCTTTCCCAGTCTACTCCATCTCCTGAATTTTGAAGCTTCTCAGGTTGGATTCCCCGTTCTACTCCATCCGATATACTCCTTTGCAGAGATGTGCTTCTTCTTGAAGCTCTCCCAGTAGCAGACCTTCTCCCTTTAACTTCTTCCTCAATAGAATACCTTCTTGGATCAAATCTACCTTCAGAAGGGTAGTTCCACTTAAAGCTCTTGTTGTCCATGTTTAGTTCTATAGAATGCAGATCACTTTCTGCAGATTCTTCGTCACATTCTACTCCATTGTCAACCTCTCCACCATCATCTTCTATATCTTCACTATGATGGGAACTGAATCGGCTTTTTCCCAGATACGCAGCAATCTCGTCATCAATCAAGTGACTGGAACTGCGCCCTTTTTCTCTAACCTGTTTGTTTCCCAAAAACACTTCAAGTTGACTTCTAAGCTTATCAACAGCTGCATTCTTATCCTCAAGCTGATATTTTGCCTCGGAGAGTTTTTTCTGAGCTCTCTCCTCACGTAACATTTCAGTTAATTGCAACATTTCCTTTTCTTTCTCTGCATCTTCACAAAGTTTTGTTGACAATTTCTTTTGTTTATCTATCTCAGATTTATCTTCACTAACATCTCTTGATAACTCGTCACATACTTGTTCAATAATTTCTCTTGATCTCTTCTCGCTTTCTAGTTCTTTCACCACCTTAAGAAGGGAAGCTTTGGTCTCAGCTAGTTCTCTCCCAAGCTTCTTGTTCAAGCTTTCGAACCGTCTTCTAAGCTTCCGCTCTACATCGAGCTCCCCTGCAACAGATTCGATTGCAGCCTCAACAATTTCTTGTTCCTTGCTCTTCCAAGCAGCTTTTTCTTCAGTAAAACACTTCATCAAGTAACTTAACTCATTTTGATCCGAGCGCTGCTCCTGAATTAGCTGATTGACCTGCAGTCGAGCCCGCTCTAGCTCAGTATGCAATGCTGAGATAAGGGACATACTGGAAGAAGGGCGATCTTCATGTCCCCACATGCGGTTTATAATTTTAAGTAGCTCTTTCGATGTTGTTAAAGCATTACTAACATCTTTTAAACGTGTTTTAACTCCAACAGTAGATGAAGCAGGAGTCTGTGCTCGAGATCTGGTTTCAATCTGCATGTAAACCAAGAAGCATCTATAAGAAAAAAAAAAGTGAAACACCGCACATATTTCTCCAGAATTTTAAATTCTCAAAAAGCTAAGTTAAATTATTTTAGGGCATACATAATGCTTGCAATTGTCTGTTCAAATAGGCATGTGCATGACAGGGTGTTTTATGCCAAGGGTACAATAAAGAACACCTTCCATCCAAACTAACATACAAACAACAACAACAACAACAAAGCCTTCCATCCAAACTAACATAATAATAATAATAATAATAATAATAAAACACCTACAAATTGACGCATAGTTTGAGTGATAATAGCACCATACTAATATGATATGAATAGAGAAGAGGAGGGTTTGCTGGCATGTTATAATTTCTTTAAAAGAAGATTGAACTGATCTATCAGAAAATTCATAGTAAAACTAGCAGATGTAATAAAATACAGTTTAAGTTAAGTCATCACTCATTAACAATGTACCATCTCCATAAAATCATTGGCACCTGCCCAGAATGGCAGAATATTAATAGTAAGTTTCTAACCATTAAAATTGGATTATGCTCTCTAAAAAAAGTAAAAAGAAAAAAAAAAAAAGGTGTATTATGCTCCTAAATTTAAAAAAAAATGTAACAAATTTAAAAAATGTAACTAAATTTCGATATTTAATTTGGTGATTTGTCGAGTCCAGTACATAAACTAACAACATGAGTTCAGCTTAATGAACTTGATGCATCAAATTATGCAGTTAATGGATGAGGATCAAAATGGAAAGCACAATTGCCATGCCACAACTAGGATTTAGGGAGTAAAAATACTAAGACACTAAAACAACATCATAATTTGGCATTAAGATACCTCCATGAGACTGCCATTACTTAGGGAATCCAAAGGGCCAACATGGTGCTCTGAATGCCTAGGCGGCCTCTCAGAAACAGATGGAGTTCTTCTATGGCGGCTACCAGTTCCAGATCGATCCATTCTCTACACATAAATACATAATTAAACAAACAAATCAAAAATCACATACATTCCTTTCAAGAAAATAAGAACACATAAATAAAAGAGAATTCACTATTCACTATTCATCACCTCGGATACAGGACTATGCGATGGATCAGACAAGTGAGGAGGAAAAGAACCAGAACGCGTGGACCTCGCAACCTTTTCTCTCGCTCTGAC
>JASCZI010211822.1:21202-36372 GCA_036250425.1 Stylosanthes scabra | reverse complement strand
CTGCATTTCCCTCACGCTCGGCGAAGGGATCTCGTTCATCTCCCACAGCGTCGCCGCCAGCTTCCTCGCCGACACCGGAGCTTGCTTCGCCTTCACTCCTCCCCCGGCGCACTGCAACGGCGGATACTTAGGTGAGTCGAGTGCGCGAAGAGCCGAGGCCGCCGGAGATCTGGAGGCCAAGAGCTTCCAGGTTGGGACGGGGGTGGTGGATCCGCCTCTCTTGCCGACGAGTATGGCCCTCTTGAACCTGTAGTTATGGAGCACGGAGGAGGAGGACGACGCCGATGAAGAGCAACCACGTTTTCTGATCTTACCAGGTATCATCATCATGTCCACGTTTCGGTTCTGCCTCGGCATCACGAACCCTTAACCCTTAACTAGTAGTTAGTTACCATGCGAAAAACGGTGCCGTTTTTGGTGGATTTTCCCCTCTTCCTCTTCCTGCTATCCTCCGTCCAGTGGCTTTTTAATTTCTTTTCTGACTGTGTTTGCTGTGTGTGGGTTAGTAGTTACTACTTAGTACTTACTGAGAGTAGCTTAATTAAACTTAGTTAGTGTGCTAGATTTGATGAGTGCAGCAACAGTGAAAGAGAAAGGGAAAGAGAGAGAGGGGGTGGGGAGCGATCCTACGCGGCGAGGGCTATAGGGTTATGGACACGTGCCGGGATATGAGTGGTGGAATGTGACCGCGTCGGAGAAACTAGAAAGGGTATGGTATTGGTATGTATTATTATGGCTGCTTTTGGCAGTTGGCATTGGCAACCTTTAACTCAACTCACAACTTTGACTTTGACCTCCTTCATGGTGATTGGTGAGTGAGTTAGTGACCTGGCGCTTAGGTATACAGAGTGTAGCCTAGTCTTTTTAATTTTCAGTTTATAGACTTCTTTAATTTTATATTTCACTTGAGAGAATAAATGAACAAAAACGAAAGAATAATAGCACGATCACCGTCCTCGATTCCATCATTTCCTTGGAGACTTGGAGACAGTTGGAGTTATGTAGGGCATGCAAATTACAGTGAGCAGCAAAATTTCTGAGGTATGAGTTTAATTTTAGTATAACAACGGTGTAAAAAATTAATAATTCTACATATAACTATAAGTACAGTAGTTTTTTCCTTTTCCTTTTCCTAAAAAAATTTCCACCTCAGTGAAGCATGATTTAATGAAATGGACATTTGAATTCATATGTCAACAACTTTTTTCGGTACTCTCTCACTTCATTACCAATGATTCAATCCATATTCATGGTTTAATTAAAGTTTAGACAAAGAGAAATTAACAAAGGAAAAGGCAGATTTGATTTAAAGCAAACAGCAGCTCATGCTTCATGTCACATGCTCTGTTTTTGATTGCTCATCAACCCTGCTCTCCCCACTATCATTCTATTCTATTCTATTGTATTCCCCCATTCGCTATTTCCTAATGTTTAATTTATTAGATTGAAATTTTTTATATTGCTGACTTTATTTATCCTTGACGATTTTCAATGGACTCAAGAGTCTTGACTTCCATAGTTTCATCGAGATTCTGATAAATTTTTTTTAAAGATTCTACTCGTATGTATCCAAATGCCCAAACCCAACGGTTGTTCGGCAACGGTTCATGAAGCCCAGCAAGTGTCTCAGTATGTGTTAAATTCAACACCTAAAATTCTCAATTTTAAAAAATATATATTTGTCATTGTCCTATTATCCTAAAAAATTATATAGAATTTAATTTGGATACACCTAAATTTTTGAAATTCTTTTGAATTTCCAAAATTTACAAAAACATATTAACAACCAATAATTTCCTCTTTTATCAAAAGTTGAAAAACAACTCAATAAAAATATCATTTGATACGAATTAGTATGAATTAAAGATAATTCTCAAAATTAAGAGAAAATTGAGACAGAAAATTCCTTAAAAAAGATAAAAAAAAAAACTAGATTTCATTCATTTTTCAACTTAACCACATTATTATGTCACACTCCTCCATATATAGTATAGAGTTTAATTTTGATGCACTGACGGTGTAAAGAGTTTTATACAATCATCCAATCAGATTCGTGCATTTATATGACTTTAGAAATAGTGAGTTTTAAAATTAATTGCTTTTATGATGTGATAATACCTGATTGGATGTATGTGTAAAACTTTTTTATACTGACGGTGCATGGAAATTAAATTCTATAGTATAAGAGAAAGTATAGGTAACTAATAATTTTCTAACCAATAAATCAGCCGACAAAAAATAGAATATTCATAATCACTATTTATAGAACATCCACAATGAAAATTATAAAATATTTGAAACCTAAAACAATCATCTGCCAACTTTTTATTTTTTCAAAAACAAAACATCCGAAACCTAGAAACAGAACACCCGAAACATAAAAAAATAAAACATCCAATTTAAATCGTTGGCTGAATTTTTATTGATTACCTAACATTGTTGATAGGATAATTGCCTAAATGGCCGAGCTCTTCATTAATCTTAACACCCTCCAAACTTAAATTTAAATTAATAGTTCATGTAATTTAAGACCTTTAAATAATAGGAATGCAAGTCCCAAAAATACACTTTGAAATTTGTTTTTAAATGTTACTTAAAAAACTAAAAAGCTTTTTATTTTTTTAAAAAAATAAATATTACGACAAGGAAAAGTATTATTTTTCTGAAAAAATTGTACAGAAGAGACAGCAGGAACTCTTCAAAATTCAAATTTTGTCATTGTCTATTCGTCTTATCCGTTATCACAATGCCACACAATTAAGGACTTAATGTAACATTACCCGTTTTCTTAATTTTTATGTGTCACGTCTTCTTAATCTTAGCATTCAAATTCAACACTCTCTAATTTGGAAAAATCAGAAATTAGAGAAAAAAAAATTAGGGCAGTGCTCTCACGAGGAAGTATTAATTTTTCATCGTATGAGGAAAGGCGTTGGATCACTTTTTTAAGCAACGCGTGTTTGTAATCATGTCAGTAGAAGGACATAATCTCTGCCATAACAAATTTTTACGTCAAATCATGAGAAATTATTAGTTGCTCTGAGAGCAACTCATTCTCTTACTCTCTCCAATTAAATAGTGTTACGTAACACTTTTATTTAATTTAAAATTAATAACAATTAAAATTATAAAATTAACTGCATTAAATATATTTTAACTCTTTCATTCTCTCTCAAACTCTTTTTCTCTCTTTTGGTAACTTCTTCCTCTTTAATTTCTCATTCATCATTTAATTTATTCTCTCTATACTTCTTCTATGGTCCTTATTCAAGTTATCAAAAATATTATAGTCCTTATTCACAAAATAAGATTAATTTAATCTCAAATTTTTATCAAGTATCAATACAATTCATTATATTCTTTTTTATTCATTTAATAATTGTTAAATTAAAACTTTATACTTTAATGTGTTAAATTTTATATTTTAATAGTTTAGTTATTGTTGTTAACTATTTTAAAATTATTTATTCATCAATACAAAATAATATTTAGGATATTACTAAATATACTAATTAAATGGTTGGAATTATGGAATAAATTCCAATTCTTCATTTCTTTCATAATACCAGTAAATTTTAGAATTTTTCTTTAGATATGAATAATGAGTAAATTTTACTGCGTATAGTTCTAATTAATACACTTCAAATACTAATAATATTTGGGATATACTTCAATTATCATTTTAAAACGTTGTCAATAATACTTAATGGAGAAAATGGAAAATTAGAGTTATTTTCGTGACTCTAACCATTTAATTAGTATACTGAATAATATCCTAAATATTATTTTTTATTGATAAATAAATAATTTAAAAATAGTTAACAATAATAATTAAACTATTAAAATATAAATTTTAACAATTATTAAATGAGTAAAAAAGAATATAATGAATTGTGTTGATAAAAATTTGAAATTAAATTAATCTTATTTTGTAAATAAGGATCATAAATTTTTTTTTATAATTTGAATAAGGACCATAAATCTATAATGAAGAAGTAGAGAAGAAGTATAGAGAGAATAAATTAAATGATGAAGGAGAAATTAAAGGAGAGAAGTTACGGAGAGAGAGAAAAAGAGTTGGAGAGATGATGAAAAAGTTAAAATGCAATTAATGCAGTTAGTTTTATAATTTTAATTATTATTAATTTCAAATTAAATAAAACTCCTACATGGCATCATTTAATCGAAGAGAGTAAGAGAATAAGTTGCTCTCAGAGCAACTAATAATTTCTCTCAAATCATCAGTATTGCAGCAGGTGACAAATAATTTAATTAGGTTGCTAATGATCTTTATTAGGAATTTGGGTCATTTTTGTGTGGATGGGTGGTTAAGGGTCTGGACCAAATTCATATTTTTGGTGTAATAAGTGATTAAAAAATCCAACGAGATGAAAAAAAAATAGAATTGAATGAGTCGGTTGTACGTGTATAATACATGATTAATACACCAATGCCTAGGATTGGAGGCTGTCCAATTCAACTGAAAAAAAAAAAGATATTGGGATTGTAAATCCAGCATAGGTAGGTATTGATCCAATGAAATAATATAAAAAATAAATTTTTTTTAATAATAATCTGAATAATATAATATTTATATATAAAAAGACACACATAGAATTAATAGAACAGGTGATGATTCACTATTAAAAAAAATTAATTTAAAATTATTTAAATATAAAATAAATAATACTAGACGTATAATTTATTTTGCAAATTAAATTAGTTTCAATTTAATAAAAACTACTTATATCTTATTTTAATTTTATCTTATATTAATCTTAATCTTAATCTTAATAGTATACAATTAGGAAGCTCAATTGCTAACGTGGCGGCTAGAGAGTGAATTTAGGGAGTTAAATGATTAGGTGTCGTCATTAGAAAATTTATTTTTTTAATTATTTTTAATTGGCAAAATTAATTTAATTTAAAATCTAATTATTATTTTTATCCTTATCTCTAGCTTTTAACTGAATTTTTTTTATTTTTTTATCATTATTATTTTAAATAGTTTGTTAATGATAACTAAATTAATTTTAATTTGAATTTAAAACCGTAACTCAAGTAATTTTAATTTGAATTTGAAATTTAAAATTATAAAACATAATGAATTTTTATATATATTTAATTAATTTAAAATTCAATTAGAAGTTCTCATTAGAATTTTTAATTTTTAGTTATTTTTAATTGTAATATTTCACTAAAACAATTTTAATGTGAATTTAAAATTTTAAATTCTCCGTTCCATATGCAATCGAGATGGTATGGCTCGACCGAGATGTAAGTTTTTTAATCACCATATATATTTTGATTGTTAGATTATTTTTTAATTACTATTTCTCTTTTTTTCTGCTTCTGATTAACTTGGCTATGGCACTGTTATTTTTGCTGACATGATTATTCGAATTAATCAGAATTTTTAATTAATATTCCGTTTTTTTAATTTTGAAGGGAGGAAAAATACATGCCGTGGTTAAGAAACATTGGTGTCTAAGTTTGTACATGCATTGAAAGAGGGAGACGTATATCAGATAACGAATTTTGGAGTAAATCTAAATGATGGAAACTTCAAATTTACAAAAACACGAGTATGTGATAGAATTAGAAGACCGTACTGACATGCGCCGCCTTCGGGAATCAAATATTCCACAATATGCATTTAGCTTTGAAGATTATGACAAGATTAATGCATTTGGGTTTGATTTCACTTATTTAATCGGTAAGTTTTCTTTTTAAAATTTTAATAGATCTCTTGATAAAAATGTTAATATTATTCTCATTTTTTTGCATGCATAATTTGTATCAGTGAATAGTACGTAATTGTATATTATTTTGTTGCATTGCACCTATGATTTGTATTATTTTAATTGTTTAATAATATATATACCTTTTATTAGGTTTACTTTTTTATTAAGGTACTTTTTACGTCATCATGTTGTGATAGCACTGTGTTTGTCCTTTTTTGCAAGGCTTATTTGTTCTTAAAATTTTATTTAATTCTATATTATTTTGATTGTAGATGTTATCGGATATCTAGCTGGAGTAGGCGCTGAGAGAACTCTAGATAAAGATGGAAAATTAGTAAAGTTTAAAGTCGTTGAGTTTGAACTCGAAGCTGGGTAATAAAATTAACTTATTTAATATTAAATTTTCAGATATATTTAATGGTGCTTAACATTTAACAGAAAAATAATGGAGTGTGCACTTTTTGGCAATTATATGAAAGAGCTGAAAGATTTTCTCGCTTCTGAAAAAAATGATGGAGCAGTTGTCATTATTCAATTTGTTAGGGTGAAGCCATATAATGATAAGTAATAATCACAAGTTTCTTTTCGTATCTTAATGTATTTGTCTTTAACTCATTGTATATAAAATTTTATTTCTCAGGTAAGATTGTTTTGCAAAATTTGATGTATGGCACAAAGTTATTCTTCAATTTTGAGGATCAATTTGTTAATCAATTCAAACACCGGTATGTATCTTAGTTTAAATTTATGAAATTTTAAATTTTAATACTAAATTGTACACTATAATTTATCTTAACATGGATATGTGTATACATTCTTCATTAATCTGCATTTAATTTAAATTTTTTAGACCACTGTTTAATGTATTTATGAATTATAATGTATTTATCTCAAATTTTGTTTTAATTTTAACTTTTAAAACTACTGTATTGTAATGGATTTGTATTTATAATTTTTATCAAATAGTTTTCCAAGATCCGAAGATCTCGAGAGCAATATTAGCGGAGCATCAGATGAGACTGCATTTTTAAGAGGTTATAATCCCAAAACCATTGAGCAGTTAAAGGAAATAGATATGGTAACTTTTATATATATCTTTTTCATATTATTTGTTAAGATTATTTTGAGTTATAATTAGTGATGCAACCAAATACTAATCTAAGTTTTCAGAAACTAATCTAAGTATTAATTCGATACTATTTGTTAAATAATTAATCTGGGATTCAATGTTATATCATTAAAACAAAAAAAAATACTATTAAGATATATAATGTAAAAAAATAGTATTGATTTTATTAGTTTGGTATATAATATATATATATTCTTTTCAGAATGATGTTTGTGTTGTATTCGCGACCATAACTCACATCATAGATATTTCGGATTGGTGATATGGACAATGTCAATGCAACAAATCAACTTATATTTCTACAAAACTTTCAAGTGTTCGGGTTGTAGTCGTCTCCTTCTATCGGTTATTCCAAGGTATTTATTTGTATACTATTAAGATTTTGTTTAGAATTTAATAATAGTCAATTAGTATGCTTATATGGCGAATGTATTTGAAGATATTTTTTACTGAGAATGAAGTCACATTTTTTAAATATCTCCCAGAAGGGTTGATTAGGTGCTCCAATGATATATGGAGTTTTAATTCTCCTAAGTGTTAAAGTTTATATATGGAGTTTTAGGAGAATTTTGATGCTCCATAATTAATTAAAAAAAATAAAAAATATATTATGTAATTAATAAGAATGAAAAAGAATTTTCAAAATTATTTTTCAAGACAATAAATTATTAGAATTTATTTAATCATTTTAAAGACTAAAAATTTGAATTTAAAAGGATAAAATTATCTTATTTAAAATTTTTAATATTTTTTTAAATATTAATAAAGATTGAAGATATCTTTCTAGTATTAGAAAATTATTCACACATCAAAACCAATCACAAAAATTAATTATTTTTAATATGTATTTTATATTTTAATTATTCAATATTTACTAGTAGCTAATTTTAGTGTATATCTAGCCTAACTTTTTTTAGTATAATCACTACTTGATAAAATAAAATTATGATTACTATTTATTATTAAACTGATATTTATTATTTTTAAAAATATATAATGTTTATGGGTTTTCTACTTTTAAAAAGTTTGTATATTTAAATTTATGGAGGTTTATTCTTTTTTGTTTTTGGGGTTCATTTTCTCTGTTCTTTCCTCGAGTCCATACTATGAAAAGGCGTTTCAAAAACAAACACTCCTCTCTAAGGCTCGTTTGGCACAAAAACAGCCCTGTCCATTTAAGCCCATTGCCCAAAAAAAGTTAAATCGATCTTCTCGTTAATCACACTTTATTACGGAACAAAATCAATTGAACGATGACGACATGATCTGAAATGTTCTGAATATGCCAGCGTGCATCACCGCAGACATCGCCTACTACGCCCTGCTCACACACTCGCGTTGCCAATCTCCAGCTTATACGTACTGTCCATGTGTATGGATACTTTATAGTGTCCATGCCATATAGACGCTCCCATATTTTAATAGTGTTTGAGCTTTTGTTTTTATTTAATATTAACTAATAAAAATATGTTAGTTAAGTAAGTATTGAAAAAAAAAATTGTGCTAGTTCTTTAACCTATATACAACTTCCATACATCAAACTTTTGTCCTAGCATAACGTCATATAGTTTGGGGAATTCGTATCTCCCGTTACAAAAGACTTCTTGTTCTTCGTCTCTTTTCTTTTAATTTTCTGCTACGTATATTTTCCTTAAAAAATTATTTGGAAGACAATAAAAATTATTTCAAAAACGTTCAAACTATCCTTGCATTAATTATTATTGAAATAACCGAATAATTTTAAATATTTTATGTGATAAATATTACGGTATCTTCTTTTATTTAGAATGTAATTTATTTTTTTTAATTTATTGGATCAAAATTAATTCAATAATTAGTTTTTGGTAGTTGATTTTGATGTACACCTAGCATAATCTGAGAAGTATTAGTATGTATTTCAACTTCAAAAAAATTATTTATTGAGTTAATTATGAATCGAAATGTTAGAAATGGTAAATTATCCTTCAATAAGAGAGGGTATCGTAGCATTCACCATTATATATATGTATGTATGTATGTATCATTGTACACATCCATATACACCATTTATCAACATGGAAAAATATAAATATTAGCACACAAACATTTCAGTTTTTATGCTAATATTTATCATTTTTTCGTGTTACCAATATACATATATCACCCTTTTTTTTTCTATTTTCATTTCTGTGTTGAGGTACATTATTTCTGTGCTATAATTAACTCTTTATATGTTATCGTAAGTTGTGTTCATGTATTTTGTGAATTTTTTTTACTGAAATTTATATTTTTCGTGTTGTAAATAAAATATATGAAAATATACAGTAATACACGTAGCATTACCGTATCTTATTGCGAACAACAACATCCAAGACAAAGTCACAAACAAGTAGATAGCAAAAGCAGTATTTCCCATAAGGCCATAACATGGTAGCACCCAAACTTTTAGCTCAGATGGTTATTGTAGAATTGCACTTAGAGTAGAAAATTAAAGGGGGCCAGAAGAGAAGAGGGTGTTTAGGTAGTGTTTGGACTGTGTCTCATAGCACAGAGATCTAAGGATAGACAATGGCTCTCATTGTTTTCATGGAAGCACCTATGTTATTGGAATCAAGGGGGAAGAAAAAGGGGTAAAGTTCATATCTAACATAACAAGAACTATATAGAACCCTGCACCCTTTACGATTGTTGCAAAACGTGGGAAAGCTGCTCACAGAAATAGCCAAACACTGAGCACAAGATATCTCAGACAAGTCCCTTGTGCATTGCACCAAACCATAAAGCGTCACAAATGGGGACAATTTGGTCTTTCCCTTCCCAAGTCCTTCATCTTTTGGCACAACAGCCTCTGCTCTAATTTCATCCATCAGGGACCCAAGTTTGTTGTTGAAAGTTTCAGGATCTGTTACGTTGTCCACATTGAAATAGAATATGCCGAACGATGTATCGACTTGGCCGGCGAAAGTCTTGTTGTTGTACCTCAGGAAGCAGTAATCGTACCAGATTCTTGCATCGGCTTGGTTCGGACATCGTTGCCGGATTTGTTTCGCGGCGTCTTGAATGCAAATGGAGCAGTCTTGGGTGCTAACATCTCCCCTGCATTGAGCCAGGCCATAAACTTTGTCTTGCTCTTTACCTTTGTTGCACAAACACAAATATAAATATTAATTATGACCACGGTTACATGGATACACCAATTAGGCGACTTACGACATATTAATTCACAATTCATTTGATGGTATGCTTTTCGCATACAAACCTATAATTACTTCTTGAGATAGTTTTTAAGATAAATTAAGCTTACTTAAAATTAGAGCATCTTTGGTGTCATTATCTAGTTAAAAAAAAGATTTTTTCATTTTTTTTGGACAAATTTTTAATAATAAAAGTAAAAGGACTGATAAAATTTAAAAGAAAAACATATTTTTGTTAAGATATGATTTTTATTTTTTTAAAGATGTTTTTAAGTCGAAAAAATTTATTTTTAACATAATAAATAAATAAAAAAATACTTTTATATGGTTTTACTTAAACATAATTGATAAATAAAAGATATTATTATGTGAGATATTCAAATAATAAATTACTTTTACTTTCGCAAAAAATATTTATTAGAAGCTCGACCAAACAAGTCCTTAATTTCATAAACTATAACAGAAGATTTTTTCTTTTTCAACTTTTAAGATTTTGTGGAAAAAGTTATAATAATGCTAGGTAACTAATAAAAAATCAGTCAATATTAGCCAACAATTTATATTGGATGTTCTATTTCTTTAGATTTTGGATGTTTTGTTTATAGGTTTCGGATGTTCTATTTTTTTTTTGATTATTGGTTGCTTTATGTTTCGGATGTTCTATTTCTTTTATTGTGGACGTTCTATAAACAATGGTTACAGATGTTCTATTTTTTGTTGATTGATTTATTGATTAGAAAAATATTGATTACCTATACTTTTTCATATATCTTTACTTCTTTACCTTTGTTGCATGAACACAATATGAATGCTAGGCTTACATGAATTTTACCAATTAGGCAACGTTCAACATATCAATTCACAATTCATTTGAACGTGATACGTATGCTTTTAACATAAATTTTTAAACAAAATCACATTGTGTTCTAATTAGCTACAATATGTTTTTGGTGGAATTACGAACTTTTTTTTTTTTTCTGTGGAAGGTAATCTTGTTTTAGCAGAGCTTTGCTTAGTTACTAATCTGTGAGAAATTTAAGGTAGCAATATATAGATGTTTATTGTAAGGATACAAAATATATGCATATGTTATTGTACATGAGTAGGAGAAATAATGAAGCAGTTGAGTTTGATAGGTATTTAGTATTTACCAAATGTGGTAGCAAGAAATCCAGTGGAGGGAGTCTTGCTAACTAATTCGGATAATAGATTGTTGATATTTGATGATACGTTTCCTCCAATGCTTATGTTGGTGTCTTTATTGCAGAATTCTCCTAAGGGATCTTGAGATTCTGCATCTGAAAAAGAAATGCACAGAAATAGTAAGGAAATGATTTTGCATAATAGGGGTCGGAGATGCATGATTTGTTTTTTTTTTTGGCCTTCTGGGATTTCATGGAATCATGGACTTCTTATTATGAAGGAGAAAATTTAAGTGGGAAATGGTTGAATATGTGGAATCCATTTAGCAGGCAATTTTGACTTGCAATTTGTGGAGTTGTCGTTTCATTGACTTTTTGAAGTCCAATTGAAAGTGAAATTGATATTTTTAAGAGAAAAAAAAATATTAGTTTTGAATATTTTGCTATTATTTGCAAGTTAGTGGAATTAAACCTTATTTAATTCCCTGAAATTTGCTGAGTTAAAATAAAATAGTCCCTGAAATTTTAATTTCACTATTTGGCCACTAAGATTGAAAAAATTGTATTAAATTGGTCTCTAATTTCATTTTAATCTAATTTTAGCTAATTCTGTGAATAAAATAATAATTGCCGTGCATGTCGAACAACATGAAAAAAGATTTATTCATTTATAATGCTAAATAATTATTAAAATTATGTTATTTAATATTTAAGAAGCATAAATTGAAGAGTTATAGAGATGTTGAATAGTAGATTATGTCGTTTTTAATGATGATTTAACGTCATAAATTAATAACGTCATTTCTTGTTATCCAACATGCAAGACAGTTGTCACATTACTCATAAAATTGGCAAAAATTAGACCAAAAGTGAGGCTAGAGACTAATTTAGTGTAATTTTTTCAATCATGAAAACTAAATTTGTGCAACTGAAATCTCGAAAACTATTTTAGTACAACTCACAGATATCAAATATCATAGATTAAAATGAGATTTAACTCATTTTTAGTGGTTATACAAGGAGATCGAATGGAAAGCTTTCCTTTAGAAGAGAAAACAATCATCAATGACCTAATTTAAACACTACTAATCCACTGTACTCCAAATAATTCATAATCTCATCATAACTAACTCCGTTGACTTCAAATAAATAATAGTATCATATCAATCAGGCATCAGAGGAATTATTAAGTGTCCTTCTTTACAAGCTTGTAAACTAAACACAATTAACATTCTGTTTAAGTAAGTTCCAAAAATATCTCCCTCCTCCTCACCCTATTCCAATTCAAGTTTGGACAAGAACCAGAAATTAATCTCGTCAGAATACCAAGTCACTGAATCACTAGTTTAACACTTCAACCCTTACCTTGAATAAATTCGGCTTCTTATTCTCGATCTTCTTACTTGACCATTATGCAAGAACTTCAATAATGACTGAATGGTCTTTCATTTCTACGACTCCTGTAAATTTTAGAAGTAAAGTAATCCAAACTATATTACTTAGACTCGGTTTGATAATGTTGTGGCTCTCAAAAAGCAGATGGAGAGTCATATAATGACCGTTTGGTAAAATAACTCAAAATTGTTCTCAATAAACAGAAGACATATCGCGTTTGGTAAATCTATTTGATAGTTGCTCTTAAGGTAATAAATTACTATAATGACCTTTTTGTTAGTATGTGATGCATTAATATAAAATTAAATATAATTAATGGAGGATAAAATTGGTTTTTTATTAAAATATAAGGTTAATTCGTCATTTTGCTTTTTAAAGAGCCAGAGCGCAAAAAGGTGGCTCTTGCATTTTGAGAGTAAGAGCACTTGGTCGAAAAGCTTTACCAAACCCACCAAACCCACCATTACTGTTTCTTCCGACCGAACGACTGTTTCTTCCGACCGAACGAGATTAATTACCAGTTTCCATCACCAACCATGATCCAAGTTTTCTTAATAAATTTAAATTGAATCAAGGCTGCATTTATTTCGAGACATAGACACTCAAAATTTGAGAGAATAGACACATGATTTTTTAAATCCTTTTTCTCTCATTGGGCGTTCTTGCTTACCCTTTAGATATCATGTTAACCAAAAAAAAGTTTAAAGAACCTAAGCCAAATTTCATGATCACATACAAATCTTGATGAATTCATAGTTTTCTGATTGTTGTTGCAGATGAAGCAGTCCCTAGATCCTCCAGAAGTTTTCTTCATTCTGTCTTAGCTATAACAATTCATAATCACATTGCTCCCCTTAGTGTCTAGTATCTCCAATTTAGTATCCTCCTTTTCAACAACTTGAAATTTGTTTGTCACTAAAATCCTTCGGTAGATTAGGTGCTCTGCTGTATACGATAATCATTGGGTAGATTTCTCTTTCTCACTTCGAAGCACTGAAATGCTTCCAATTTCCGATGTCTATTTTTTTCCTGTAAATAATCTAAGTATCATTCTATATATATTAGAAAGTAAATTTAATTTTATAGAAGATTTTAAATCTCAACATTTTGGGATAAAAATAATAAAATACAACGTTTAATAATTAATAGATTAGGAAAATAGATATTGGAAATTATCCTATTAGATATAAGATAATAGCAAATAATTTATCTAAAGTATCTCTCAAAAATAGGCCAATAACTGAAAACTAACTATTATGTAAAAGGCAAATCCGCATAACTGAAAATGAAATGAAGAAACATTGTTGTATTATCTTAAACAATCTTAAACAAAGTAGAAAGTAATAACTAAAATCACGATTTAATGCTTAAAATCTTTTATATTATCTTTGGATTGAAAGAGAAGAAGGAACCATCAGAAACCAGAAATTTATCCCCAGAAGCCATAAAAGCTGTACGGTCCGCATCATGGTTAGGGTCACAAAACCCCCCATCACTTGGTTCTTTCTTCTCAGTTCATTTTCAAGCACTATCCACAACACAGATTGCAATAGATATAACAATAAAATGGAACATTTATAAAAGAAAAAGAAAAAAATGGATTGTATAGAAGAAAAGAGGGCTCAGGGTTTAATGGGTATGAGAGAGTTATCAACACTGAATCATCAGAGTGGTGCATGACTTTCTCTAGTACTCATCACAGCCCACAAAAATCAATCATCAATGCTAACAAAAAAGTGAAAAACATCAAATGTTAAAGAAAAAACAGATAAAGAGAAGTAAAAGAAACAATGAATCTGAGGGAAGGGGAGGAAAAATAGAAATAGCTGCGAGCTTTATAATAAGGGGATAGTGAGAGAGTTGAAAGAAAGAAGGGTATTTGAAATTTGAGTATCTATGCGGCGCAAGACTAGAGCTTTTTCACGGTCACATGATGGCAGTGGCAACCATACCTGTATTAGGGTTACATTTTTTGGAGAAAAAAAGGGGTAAATAATAGGCTTTAGGTTTTGAGACTTTTGAGGCCTGATTTTTTTTGGTCATGCGAACGAACCTATTTTAGTTATTAATCATCAGGCAATTGGGCTATGGGACAGTGATATTACAGCTTATTGACCCAAAACATCAGTATCCAAAAATAGAAATGAATTCTATTGCCAATATATATATATATATATATATATATATATATATATACTATTGTCCGCGCATAAAAAATTTATTTAATTGTTTTTTATTTAGATTGAATTTATATTATGATTGTCTTAAATATATATTAAAAAAAAATTATAATAGCTAAGAAACAAACTCTCAATTTAATCCGCTAATTAACCAATTCAATGTTTTAATATCTAAATAAGGTAGAATTATGATGGATCAATATAATATATGTATTTTACATATTCAATTTTCACAATAAAAATAATCATCAATTATCCATTATTTTATTTTAAGAAACTCTAAAAAAATTCTAATTTAATTTTATAATTTAAATTGGCATTAAAATCATTAATATTAAAATAAAAAGCTAAAATTGTTATATAATAGTAATTAGACTATTTTCATATCTTAAACATTTAAATATTTG
>JASCZI010211822.1:8832-21120 GCA_036250425.1 Stylosanthes scabra | reverse complement strand
ATTCATAATAACATGTCGTAGTAGTGCTTCTATATTTTGTTTTAAAAAAATCAATACATGTACATGGAAGTGGATCCGGAAAGTATAATAAAATGGAACGAAAAGTTAAAAAATTACAAACTTAAAAATTTTGTGTTTCCTGAGCACAAAAGAAGCACTCGTGGTCATTGCTAAGAACCTGAATATAGTTTCCACTTCCCTCCATTTATTCTCCAACCACCTGCCGGTTTTAATAAGAATAAATAATTAAATAGATATACACGCACATATAAGTTATAACAAAAAAAAAGGAAAAAGCTCAACCCATGATATCAAAATCACATTTCAAAAGAGAAACAAACCATAAATATTTAAAATAAAGGTCCATATCAAAATAAATAATTAAAAAATCTATATTGAGTTTATTAAATACATAAATGAATTATATAATTAAAAGAATATTAAGAAAGAAAAATATAAAAAATTATCTTGTAATTAGTAAATACTAACTAATATTAAAATTTTAAATTTGATAATTGATATTTAAACTAAAATAATTCCAAAAGTAGCAAACTCTAGTCAACAAAAAAAAAATAGCAAACTGAATTGAAAAAAAAGGCACCTTCTCTTGGACGGTAGCCTTGGTTTTCTTCAAACCAGCTTGAGAAAAGGCACCTACGTTGGTAGCCTTCTCCTTAATCGTGTGTCATGTATTCTTTGCTCCTTGCATTTTTCCTTTCTTCTTCATCTTTCTTTCTTCAACAAATCTGAGTAACGATTCAAATCACAATTACTTTTGAGTAATTAGTAAATCTAAAACAAAAATTATCAACATAAAATCAATGATAAAGATAGAACAAAAAAAAAAGGAAGAAAATATCATAAAATCATAAAACTCAGATAACAAATGAAAGCCTCTCCTATTAATATTTATAATATAAATTTGTTGGACTCTGTTGATTAAAAAATTCGAATAATTATTTTTAAATTCCAATATTGTAACATTTTTTTTAATTTTAAATTTAAATGATTGTGTGTTTTTAAATAAAAATTTTGAAAACAGATAAAAAATTAGTTTCTGTTTCAATATTAATTTAATAATAATTTTATTTTAATAATTAATTAGCATTAACAAATTTGTTGGACTGACATCATCGACCAATTGCACGTGGACACTTGGCGATTATTTAGTGAAATACACATGTCAACAGGAAAGGACTGCCAAATGGCGAACACGGATTAGGAGCACTATTCGTTTTATATATTAATAGATAGATATATTTTTTATGAGAAATTTTAAACTCCTCTCAAAGTTAATTTTTAAAGTATAATTTTTTTGGGCTTTGGCCCTGTTATTTAATAAAAAAAAAAGGTATACATTTTTATCGGATACTCACAAAACGTTATAATTGTTAGCGATAAAATTGATGCAAGTAAAAAATTTCAAAAAAAATGTTGAAACAAATTGAAACTTAAATTATTTTTTAAACTTTTAGTAAATAGAAATGGCAAAAAATATATTTTACCTTTTTTGTTAATATTTAAAATGTAAATTTCTGTGTAAGTAATATATAATCGAAAGAGATATTACAAAAATTATATTTTACTCCTTTTTTCGTTAATTGCAGTGAGTACATACTAAGAAGTCTCTAAAAATGTAAAAGTAAATAACAAAATATATTAAATTTGTAATAAATATATAAAAAAGCAATCATGTAATATTACTCGCATAGATTAAACATAGTTATTATATGCATATTTTTTCGATTTCTCTTTTTTTCTCAATTTTTTTTTACCATTTATGCTTTCAATTTACATTTTATCTTCCTTCAAATAATATTTATTACATATAATTTAGAAAAAAATACCAATACTATTATTAGAATTAAGATCCAATTATGCCAAAAAGAAAAATCAGTTTTGAGTTCGCTTTTATAAACTTTGAAAGTAAATTTTGTATATCTAATAATGCCTTTAACTGTTTATACATAGAGAGAGAATATTATTTTTAGATACAAACCATAAAAATTAATTATTTTTGTTTGTGCGATAGGTTTAGCACCTAATTAATGTAAAACTTTATAAATTAAACTCTTTTATTTATTAGATAATGAATGTTACAATTGATAATTACAAGTATCATCTTTTATATATTGTTATTTTCAAAAGTTAAAAATAAATTTGGCTTGAAACAAACTACTTTTCAAAATAGTCACCCAAAAAAAAAACTACTTTTCAAAATAAGACGACAAAAAAAAAAAAAAACTAGTATTCAAAATTCAAAATTCAAAATATATAGATAAAGCCATTCATGACTGGTGTGTTTATTTCTAAGTATATATATATATATATATGTATATAATGTATAAACAGATATACATAGAGATTAGAGATAGACGGCCAGTGTTAGAGTAGGTGAAATTAAACAAAGAAAAGAACGTGTGTTCAATATTTTTTAGCTATGGGCTGCATTTTCTCGGAGCATAAGAGACTTGAAGATGGAAAAAAGAAAACTACCACTACAACTCATTCCACTACTTCTCTTCCAAAAAGAAAACTTCATCATCATGGCCGTGGAAGCAGAAGCAGCAGCGGCACCAACGACGGCAACTTACTTATTATGACAGCTGCTGCTGCAGGCGCTACCACAACTACTACTTCTGCACATCATCATGGCGGAGGGGTTACAGCTTGCGGTGGAGGTTGTGGTGGCGGCGGCGGTGGTTGCGGTGGTGGTGGTGGCTGTTGACTTTTATTCTTAGTAATTTTAATGTGAGTTTGGATTGGGTGAATTATTATTATTATATATTATTTTGTGTGAGTGTGTCCTCTCTAGTTTTCAATTTGATGTTGTATATCCCTTAGTTAGAGAGTTCACTCCGAATGAAGTTAGTTTAAAATCATAACAGTTTTAAGTAGTTTTAATAATCAATTTACATGAACTCGCTTGTATAAAAGTTTGCACATAGTGCATTTAAGTTCGTTCAATCAAAGTTTGTAGTCATTTTAATTAGAATCAGCGGTGGGGACTTGGAATTCAGATTTGATTTGATATGATTATTTCAAGTATTTCATTTTTAACATCAAAGAAAATACATACGGAATTAAATAAATATTATTATTTACTCGTAGGATTTTAGATGGAATTTCAAAAGTTCTTTTCTTGACCTATGCTTTTAGATCAGAAGGGATCAGAGTTGTATTGATCTAGAATACATCATACATACTATGGTGATAAACATGCAACATAGTGAAGTATCTATAAATAAGGGTTACTTTTATTACTATTAAAGGGTTATAATTTTACTTACAAACTTGAGCTTCCACAACGCTAAAAAATTATATACTTTCCCTTTACTTAAAGGTTCCTTTTCTTCCACTTTGTTACCATTATTTACCCTGGCCTTTTGTAATATCATTCTTGTTCTTCGGTTCTGTGCAAACAAACTAGCGGAAGAAGGATAAGCAAGATTCTGAAAAGGTTTTCTCGCATTCGCCTCAAATAGAAAAAGAGGGGAAAACAAAACAGTTGAGAGATGACTCAAAAGGATGATCATCTCTATTTCTTGTTAAAAGAGGCTTAGGCATTTTGTATAGAATTATTCATTAATTAGTATTTCACTTTTTCCTCTCTTTTTCTATATTGTGCAATATTATGATTATCATTGGATTTTAGTTTAATCCTAGCTAGGCCTAACATTATGGAAAGTGCCTTTAAAATTCCATTTGAAACCCTGTGCAGCTAGGGCCTTTTTTCACAAGGTATCCTCTCATTTTAAAGGATGAGAGTTATTTTGTTATGAATTTGATATTATTATTTAAAAATTTGTTATTGGCTAACAATTGTTATTGCATATACATGCAAGAAAGTAGAATTCGAAGCTTCGATATTTAGTTAATTAAAATAGTGGATTAATCGCTATATCAATCGTGACTTGCAAATTAAAGAGCTTAACTAGTTAAAAGATTGTTGTGATTAAGTAAATAAAATGAAGTTTAAGAAGAGTCATTTAACTACATACAGATTATGTTTGTAGTCCCACTAGGATTACCAAGTGCGATCGATGAATAATGTGGTGGAATCAATCTTCCCCCTTCAAAATTCCAGTTTTGTTTATTCCATTTATCAAAGTTTTTCAGCTCAAATCTACTCAAAAACAGCTTCAGATTAGTGAATTATTCTGTTTACTATTTACAGCTACGGTAAAGAATTAATTAAGGACCACAAAAGCCAAAAATATCGCAATGAAAATGTGAACACGACTTTGATATTTCAACCCTCTTGTCACCAAACCTGCAAATTCTATTTTTGGTGTTTCACACTTTCACATATTAATTCAGGATAGGAAATTTTATTTTTGGTGATGACTAGGATAGGAAAAGGAAATTTTATGTGACACCACTTGTGCAGTTGTGCCTCGCCCTCGATTATCTTTTACTAATATTTATGCTCATAATGTAAGTTTTTAAATAAAATATATAAATAAATACTTTTTTTTTCAAAAAAAATTATTTAAATAATGCTACGGAACCAACGTTAGGACCAATATGGAGTCAACAAGTACAATTAAAAAAATAGCGAATCATAAAAGAGAAAAAAATATATATTAACTTCCTATTGTTATTGACTACCAATTAAGAAAGATCAAAATTATTCCCAAAGTTTGCATCCGTCTCCGGTGAATAATACAAATTCAAACTCAACAATAACCCGTACATCTAGGAAAGTAAAAAAGAAATATTATATAAATAAATCCTTTTAACATTATCCAAATAAAATTTTCTTATTAATTTTAATTTAAACAATAATCCATTTTAATAAATAATAATTCTTGTAAGCAGTTTTTATTTAAGTGTACGTTTTCCTATATCTATTCTTCTACTACGTACTATAATGAGGCATCTCACCATTGGCATTTGATATTTTGATCACGCAGAAAATAAATGGAAAGATTTGCCAGTGTTTAAGTTCTTATTAAATTTCTCAAGTTGTTAATGGTCACTAGATAGACATGTTCAGTCATAAATGATAATAAGATCATAGCATGGGAAAACATTTATTATTATATATATATGATGCGGTCTACCATGGCATATTGATTCAGTAGCTTGAGAAATTATTAGTTGCATTAGGAATAAGACATACTCTCTCTTATTAAACTGTGTCATGTGGATAGAACAACATTTAATTGATTTAAATTTTAAAATTATTAATAATAAAAATCATAACATTAATTACAGCATTAATTTTAGTAGTGTGTTTTCTCTATCCAATCATTTTTCTCTCTCCAACTCTTCTTCTTTTTTTTCTAAAATTCTACTATTTGTAATAAAAATAAATATTTAAAACTTTATATTAATAATAAATTAATCAAAGTCTTTAGGACATAAATTAACTAAACCTATAAAAAAAACATAATTTTTTTAATTTTCTTTATAAAATTTTTTGTATTTTTCATCAACAATCACAAACGAGTATAAACACACAAGTTATATTCTTTACTTTTTCTTTTTTATTAAAAAAATAATGTGTTTTTATTTTAAATTTAATTTTTATACATTTTAAGTGTACAAAAAATGTACATGTATGTATTTAATCATATATTGTGATGTTAACAAGAAACTAATTTTATATCTACTATTTAAAAAATTATTTAAATATATAAATTTAATTGGATGATTTGTAACACCCCGGAATGACATCAACTTAGCTTAAGTCTAAATCAATGACACTATAGGTTGTTGCGTTGCCAAGGATCATAATAATAGATAGTAATTGAAAGAATTGAGTAGTAACTAGGAGCCATAAGAATAGTTTCGATGCAGAAAACGTCGCGTCCATTCAAAAGGGAGAACAAGGTACATTAGTACGCATACATAACGTTAGTATTCTTACAACACAAGGTAGTGGCGGTGGCATCCGCCATATGTGGATAGGACCACATTTAACACAAGCGTCTTACACACAGGTCTAACTGGTTACAGCATGTCTCAAGTACATCAGAGTACAGAGATTTATTACATCAGTACATCCTAAACAAAAGGCAAAATATAAACTTTCGCTTTCCAGCGCAGCCTCGGCATACACAGCTCTCTAAGGAGCACTAGGACCTGCATCTGAAAAATTTCAACAACAACGGAGTGAGAACCCAATACTGCCAGGTTCCCAGTACGGAACAAGCGCCCAAAGCATAAAGCATAACTTTACCTGAACCGCATAGCTATAACGCATAACAAGTACAGCAATTATCAAACAAGCACAGGTAGATACCATTACAAGTAGTTCACAAAGCAAGCAATGGCAAGTAGGCACACCCAAACAATGTCAAACAAATGCAATATGATGTATGCCTGTCCTATGGCTAAGATGAGCTCATCCGGTCGGTTTTATTAGCCTTCCCGACCGGTCCAGTATATATCCCGGACCACTATCGGACGCGCTTCCCCGATGACAACCTATCCAATGCCTTGAACATTTTTGTTCCTTTTATATACCTTTGTATATTTGGGGGTTTCAGTTCATATACCCTTATCCTTCCAAAGCAAGCCGAGACGTTAGCTCGCAGGCCCCTCATGTGCACTTGCTTATTAGTGAGCCGAGACGTTAGCCCGAAGGCCCCTCATGTGCACCCACTACGTCCGATAGTCCACAAAATTCTAGACAGGTCACGTCAGTTTTCAAACCCGCCATATCATCTAGCTTGTGTAAATCATCCATTTATACATAAACTGCAATAAATGGAATCAAGTGGAACACTAGGAAGTGGATAACACCCTTTTCAAATCACTTTGAAACACTTGGTTGGTGGTTTTGGACCATCGAAATCGATTCACAAGGACCCCGAATCGATTCCATAAAGAAATTTCACAAACATTTTTCGTTCCAGGAGGTCCTCGAATCGATTCACAAGTAACCCGAGTCGATTCAAAACACTTAGTAAAAATCTGATTTCGTCATTTTGAGAAGGGTGAGTCGATTCGTGACCACGAGAATCGATTCTAATTGCCATTTTCGAAAACAGTTTTCCTCTGTCCAAAGTTGAATCGATTCTTGGCTTCTCCGAATCGACTCGAATCAATTGGTAAAGGTAGTTTCAAGTTTCGTAAAGATCGAATCGACTCAGCCAATGCACGAATCGATTCTAATTCCAATTTTTGAAAGCATTTCGTCTCTGTCCAAAGTTGAATCGATTCGGCCAAGAACAGAGTCGATTAACAAACCCAGAAATTCAAAGATTCAAGCAATTATGGGCATCTGAATCGATTCTAACGCAGCCAAATCTGCAGAAAACAGTTTCAAAACCAAGCCAAAACCAACCAAACCAAAACCTTTTCCTTTCTCATCACATTTCAACGAATTCTCATCATTTCAAATCATCAATACTCATCATTTCAACAGCATATCACATGCTTTTCATCTCAAATCATCTCAAACCATAGGCTTCCACTTCCTAGGCCACAGTATATCAAGTCACACCACAAACACATCATGCAATAATCTCATACAAGCATGCATGTCACAAAATCAGAGCAAACAAGCATCACAACTACGTTTTCATGCAAATTTACACGTTATACTAAGGAATTCTACTCCGTACCTCTTGTAGTTACTCGATTTACCACCGTAGAACACCGGAACAAGCTACAACCACTCAATTTCTGACTTGATTCCTTTGAAACAAGCTCAACTACTGGTTCTAGTCACGGTATCCGGGCTTCAAACGATACCTACTATCCTCTACATCAACCCAAATTCCAGAAATTCATCACAACATTGAACCATGGTGTGGTGTATGTGTCATGTGTGAGTGCTCATGCACTCTAGTTGGTCCAAATCGGGCCAACTTTAACGTTAGGTGTACGGGTTTTTACTCCATTTACCTTCCAAAATTATAATTACGTCCCGTTCTAAATACGAGATATCACATGATTATTACTTTTCAATAACACTATTAAATTTATATGTTCAAGTCTTTTACTTATTAAATTTTATCTAAATTAAAATATATAAATATAACACAAAATTATTAAAACACAACACAAAAAATATTTATACATAACATAAAATTAAGTACTGTTTTTAAAAATTAGTTACGAATAACACATAAAAATTGGACCCAATTCAAAAATAAAAATATTTGGATGAACTTGGATACTAAAAAATTTGTGCATGTAATTTTTTTTTCATTTCATTTTTCAGCGTGGATTAATCATAAGAAAAATGATTGGGGCCTAAAATTTAAGCCTAATTATAAGCCTAATTCTATTTAGAGTAACTTTTACATTTTTTACATTTTTAATATTTTTTAAAAACAACATTTATTATTGAATTCTTTATCCTTTTAGGTATTAGGCCTATAATTAGGCTTAAGTTTTAGGTCTTCCTATCACAACTCTAATCATAAATACATTCTTTTATATGCAACAAAATAAAATTTTATAAAATTATAGTAGTAGTATTGTATACATTTATCTCTAATAAATAATATAATTTTTTTAAAAATATATAAATTTGTGGATGAAAAATATGATATTTTGTGTATTATTTTTATTTCAATTTTTCTTATGCTCTTTGTTCTTAAGAAAAAACACTAAATAACGTAAGTACAGTTAGAAAAAAAAAAGTTGTAAAGAGAATTAGAAAAAAATTATTGATGAAAAAAAGTATAAAACTTATGTTTTTCTTCTATTTTTATTCTTATAACAAATAATAGAATTTTAGAAGGGTACAAAAGAAAAGAAAGAAAGAGTTGGAGAGAGAAAAAAAATTGGAAAGAGAAAATACATTACTTTAATTAATGATATAATTAATGTTATGATTTTTATTATTATTAATTTTAAAATTTAAATCAATTAAATGCTACTCTATCCACATGGCATAGTTTAATAAGAGAGAGTAAGAAGTATGTATTGCTCCTGGTGTAACTAATAATTTTTCAGTAGCTTGGTGGCTCATATTGATCGTCAAATGAGATACTACCATGTGGCATGTGTGGAAATTGTTGCCTCCGTTGAGAAGTAAAAGCCGTACGGTGAAATATAAGAGCCGTAAAAGGTATTGGGTTCACGTGGAGTATCAAGAAAAGTTCAAGTAACGAAAAAAAATACATATACGGGACGTGTGGAAATCTGCTGACCCAATAATTTTATATTTAAATATTTTATGTAATATATATTTTATGAAAAATTAGGAGTTAACACATTATGACCAATAGGGAGTCAGTACTAACTATATATGAATTATATATAAATTTTAGGTGATAACTTAATCATTGGTATATGAGTTACGGATGATAACTCATATAAATTTTAGATGATAACTTAATTATTGACTCCCTAATTGCTCCATAACGTTGGTTCCGTAGCACTGTTCTATTTTTATTTATTAATTTTTTTAGATACAATAATATAAAAGTACTTATTTATTTATTTATTATGTTAAAATATTTTTTTAATAAAATAATTTTATAAAAAAATGTGAAAAATATTTTTTATTTTATTAGTATTTTTACTTTTACTACTAAAAATTTATAAAAAATATGAAAAGATATTTTTTTAAAAAATAAAAGATCCTTTTCTAACTAAATAAGGATACCCAAATGGGTCATTCTATGGTGCTTACCATAAATGTCTTCATACCATGCTGACTACGCGTGTATGGTACATGATGCTTGTTGATTAGGTGAAAAAAGATAACGCTGAACCACTCTATTGGGAAGAAGGGAATTTTAATCAATTGATAGGCCTTGAAATCACATGTTTTTTTTTTAAGTAAAGATGGATTTGAGCATAAACTTTTAATGACAAAAAAAAAAAAATTTTTAGATTTTGGTAAACCCTAAGCATCCTCATCCCTATTCCATCATTTTAGTTGGGTGCCGCCATAACTGTTGTTCGTCGACGTCCCTGTTAGATTCAATTCCACCATCACTCACTTCAGCTGCACCTCTCTCAGACGTCGTGTTCGTCGACTTCCATTCCTCCACGCCGGTTAGTCTCTGTGTTGGCTCCTCCGCGCCGCAAGTGTCGTATGCCTTGGCACTTGTGTTGTGTCTCTGTGCCCACCCACTAGTTGGCAATTCCGCCTCCCCTTCTTCTTGTTTATCCCTTTCTTGTTTACAAAATGTACATTAATTCTCATAGCGTATCTAATTGGTGGATGCATCGCTCAAGCCAACACTTCCTATGATGCTCTTTGCTGTTGTTTCTTATATTTTTTATTAGTTATTTTTCTTTTCTTTTTTTTTTTTCCTGATTTTGACCATTATTTTATTTTATTTTCTGGTATAAGACTTGTTTATGTGGTGTTGGCCATTCTTTTTTATCTTGAATTTTTTGAGCTTTAATGCTTCATTAACATAATGGTAAAGTTAAAGGTTATTGTAAGTGCAATGTTCTGAGGGTGAGACTACGGTGAGGGTGAAATTGAAGAAGAGATGTTGAAGTTGATAAAAGAGGGGTGTGTAGGCGTAGGACATGATGATTGATGAAGGAAAAAAGACTGGGATTGTGAAATAGGGTTATCGCAGGGATAGTTAGGAAAATAAATATTTTAATCAATTTTGACTTTCAAAAATTTTAATAAAAGTGCAAAATTAAAACTTATTTTAATGATTAAGAATAAAATTGAATTAAATTATTTTTTACTTTATTTTATTTATCTAATTAAGTTTAGAGTTTAAGATTTAGAGTTTGGGGTTTAAACTAAAAAAATAAAAATAAAATTATAACAATGTCCTTATTATTATTAGACTAAACATTTTTCCATCTGTCTGTTAAGATAAATTTGAATGGCTAGAGAGAATGTAAAAATAAAATTTGCATTAAAGATTTTTTTAGTTACTTATTGATATTGTAAAAGATTAAGAGGACATAATAAAAAAATTTAATTAAATACATCTTAATATAGAGAGATATTTTTAAAACACCTTAAACAAATAATTTTTTATCGAAAATGGACAAATAATTTAAAATAAAAAATGGACAAATAAAATAAATTAGAGAGACTAAACAATATAATATTTTTAAAATTTTTTAAAAAATGTTAGTGATAAAAAAAATAATCTACACTTTTATTTTTATTTTTTTGCTGGATGAACTAGTTGTTGTTGGAATCATTTTGTTATATGTTGTTTTTTGTTTCTGTCAATCATAAAATGTCCATATCCACAAAATATGTAGCGTATAAGTCTAAAGTGTTAGCCCAATATGAAAAGCCCAAAATGAATTCACATTATCATACAATATGGTAAGTTAGAGTATCATAGTGCTTTGGCACTCAGACAAAAACCAATGCAGAAGTAAATCATTCTGCAAGAAAAAAATAAGCAAGATAAAGATGAATGAATGAATGAACTAACAAACAATAATAAAAATAAGAACAAGATGCTGCTGCAACATGCCTCCTCAAACTGCTTCTCAGGCAGAGAAATGAGCAGTTTCAAATCACAGATCCATATCTATCAAAATGTTTATTAATATCAAGAGAATTACTTCCCACGTTACAAGAAACAATACACAAGTTAACAAGCCACGGATGAAGCATTATCACAATAATAATAATGACAATTGCAACCATTATTCCTCAGATATATCAATTTAAAAATAAAATGAACAATAATCGAGCAAATTAACAGGTTAATTTTAATTAAAAAAAGAACACTGGAGGATGGCAACAAATTAGCACATCACATAGCTAGCCTAATAGGAGAAAATCAACTTGAGCAACGATGGTACCAGAATCAGTAATTTCCATCTGAGACCTCTAGCGGAGGCAGGAACCAACCATGCGAGGCATGAAGTATTCACGCCACCAGATGAAGCATTCTTGTATTATATTGTAGTATGTATTGTACATGTCGTGTTTCATGTGTGTGTAGAAAATTGAAAATTCTGATAATAAGCACTTCCTCAAAGTGTATGTAAGTTTCCTCGCTTAATATTAATTACATTGCTTTGAATTTGGATTTACTTGTCCCCAAGTGAGACGTTCCAGTTAGTACTGTCTAAGCCATTGTTGCTGATACAGGCTTACGCAAAGCTAAGGCTGACCGATGTTGCTTTTGAGGTTTGTCTATATTTAGAGAAACATGGATTTTCCATCAGCCTCATAAGTTTCAACACTTTGCTTCATGCCGCGCAGAAATCGGATCAGTTTGATCTAATTTGGGATGTTTATGAGCACATGATTCAAGAACAGGTTTACCCTAATGTAGCAACTTTTAGGATCATGATTAATGCACTGTGCAAAGATGGGAAGCTGCAGAAAAATGTGGATGCATTGAATAGGATTATGGGGAAGTGGAATTT
>JASCZI010211821.1:32217-45044 GCA_036250425.1 Stylosanthes scabra | reverse complement strand
ATCTGGAGAATGAAGATGAAGATAATGATCACCGAAACTTCCGGTGGCGATTTAGGGCGCGTCCGGCGGCGGTTTGAGATGCGGTTTGGACCGTTGGAATCGTCACGAAGAGAGAAAGATAACCATGGTGGTGGTGAGATAAGGAAACGATCGGAGGAGAACGAGAAATCGATGATCACTACGAAGAAGAAGGTGTTCTTCCTTTGGGAAAAAAAAAAAATTTAATCAAAAGCTCTGATACCATGAAACAAACGAAAGATATGAAACAGAAATGTTCTTGTATTTCTGAATTGTGTATTTAGCATATTATACAATACATCTATTTATAGCCTAACCATTATAACTATTTGCAATATTATACAATAACCACTACCACTAACAACCTATAATTACAGACACACTCATTACAAACACCACTAATTATTTGACCTACAAATCACACATTTAACAGCTAATAAACCACTAACAATGATAATATCTAATACCTATAAAGATTACCGTAAATCTAACCTGTGGACAAAAGTCTTTTCAAAACTAAAAGAGTTGGTAAAAAAAAAAAAGTAACTGCAATTATATATAAAAATGAGTTAGGAATTTTATATATAAAAATAAAAGAATTAAAAAATCAACTATTGTTATTTATTGGGCTTCTGGCAACTCTATCAGCTAACAATTGATCAATACGTATATCTTGTTAATTTATCCTTTTTACACTAACTAATAAAAATATATTATTTAACTAAATATATTAAGCTTCATATTGAACTCTGCACTTTTGAGGGATATTCATTCACATGTGTAAATTGTTCTTTTTTTTTTTGGAGTGTAAATTGGTGTTATTGGGGTCGTATTTTGTTGAAATGGTGAGAGGTGTTTATATGGTGTAATAAGTCCCCAAAAGCCGACACCAATAATGTAGAGTAGAAGGTGTACGTGGTCCAAAGATAAGAGAGAGTTTTTTTTTTTTTACTGGTGAATGTGAATTGAGGAATGAGGACACAATAGAGTTAAAATGTGTAAGGATGTTGTCATTCTCTCTTTATTTTCCCGCCACGAACACGAATGGAAACTGGAATAAAGAATCATGAATTATAATTATTATTTAAGAATTAAGAAGCTCCATCCATCAACTCATTCCTGGAACTCAAGGCACAAACCATCATATGGGATCGCTTCCACTCCAACTCAAACAATATCCAAATGCTCGCAGAGACAACTCAGTCATTGATTGTTTCCACGGCATTACCATTCCTGATCCTTACAGATGGTATCTATCTTCTCATCACTATGTTATGTTATGTTTTAATTTCATCATTTCATTTCTTCTTCATATATATATGATATATATGCAGGCTTGAGAATCCTGATGCAGAGGAAGTGAAGGACTTGGTGCAGAGCCAGCTTCACCTAACGGCTTCTGTATTGGAGAGCTGCACTGCACGCCCCAACCTCCGCCACAAGCTCACCAACTTGTTCGACCATCCTCGCTACACTGTACCTTTCAGCCCATCATGCAATACCTATTTCTACTTCCACAACTCTGGCCTCCAGCCACACAATGTTCTCTACATGCAGAATGGCTTGGATGCACAGGCTCAACCGCACCTTCTACTTGACCCCAATGCACTCACCCCAGATGGATCTCTTTCCCTTGCTCTTGTATCAGTAAGCCAAGATGCTAACTTGTTGGCTTATGCCCTTAGTTCTAGTGGCAGCGACTGGCTCACTATCAACGTAATGCGTATCCAAGACAAGCATCACCTTCCACATACTTTATCTTGGGTTCGTCCCACTCCATCTCTATATCCAAATTCACTAACTTACCAATTTAAATCTCTCTGATCCCACCAATTTTCATTTCAGGTCAAATTTTCTTCAATTAGTTGGACGCATGACACCCAAGGTTTTTTCTATAGCCGCTATCCAGCTCCCAAGTAAGTTATCTATATTTTTCAGGATTATTTTAGCTTTGATTCATTCATGAATTTGTTGTCAACTCGATCAATATGATATTGTAGGGAAGGAAAACTGGTAGATGCTGGTACTGAGACAAACACTAACCTTTATCATGAACTCTGTTATCATTTTTTGGGTACTGATCAATCACAAGATATTTTGTGCTGGAAAGATCCCCAAAACCCTGAATATCGGTTTAGGGCCAGTGTTAGTGATGATGGCAACTACATTATCATGTATATTGAACAAGGGTGCGACCCAGTTAATAAACTTTACTATTGTGACATGTCGAAACTTACGAATGGATTGCAAGGGTTTGGCAATAAAGAGGAGGAAGAAGAAGAAGATGGTCATGCTCATGCTATGCTCCCATTTGTAAAGCTTATTGACACGTTTGATGCACAGTATCAATACGTTGCGAATGATGAGACTCTATTCACATTCTTAACAAACAAAAATGCTCCCAAATATAAATTAGTACGGGTGGATTTGAAAGAACCTATTAATTCATGGGTTGATGTTATCCAAGAGTCAGAGAGGGATGTGCTTGAGTCAGCATGCGCTGTGAATGGCAACCAAGTCATCGTAAGCTACTTGAGTGATGTCAAGTACATTCTGCAAGTAAGAGACTTGGAAACAGGCTCCTTGCAGCATCATTTACCTATTGACATTGGCACCGTTAATGGAATCTCTGCACGTCGTCAACACAGTGTCGTTTTCTTTGGTTTTTCCAGCTTTTTGAGTCCTGGTATCATATATCAGTGCGACCTCATGGGAACACAAGCTCCTGTTATCAAGATTTTCCGTGAGATTTGTGTTCCTGGTTTTGATCGCTCTCTGTTTCGTGTCAATCAGGTCTTTGTTCCTAGTAAAGATGGCACCAAGATTCCAATGTTCATTGTTGCAAGAAAGAACATTATTTTGGATGGTTCACACCCCTGTTTGCTATACGGCTATGGTGGTTTTAATGTGAGTGTTACACCGTGTTTCAGCGTGAGCCGCATTGTGCTTGCAAGACACTTGGGTTGTGTTTTGTGCACAGCGAATATTCGAGGTGGTGGGGAGTATGGGGAGGAATGGCACAAAGCAGGATCCCTTGCAAAGAAGCAGAATTGTTTCGACGACTTCATTTCTGCTGCTGAATACCTTGTATCTGTAGGGTATACCCAACCTGCAAAGTTGTGCATTGAAGGTGGAAGCAACGGAGGGCTTCTTATTGCTGCTTGCATAAATCAGGTTAGTTTCCATTCTCTCAGTGCTTAGTGTTGTATTGTGTTTAGTTTTCCATATTTATTATTTTGGCATTTGTTGGTACATGCAGAGACCTGATCTTTTTGGTTGTGCACTGGCTCATGTTGGTGTTATGGACATGCTACGATTCCACAAGTTTACCATAGGTTTGTTTCATGCATGTCTCACTTGTATATTGATGTATCATCATAATCACCTTCACATATATAGATAGTGATTTAGGGTGGTGGTCATTCAGGTCATGCTTGGACTTCTGAGTTTGGATGTTCAGAAAAGGAGGAGGAGTTTCATTGGCTAATCAAGTAAGACTAGTCCAACATTCATATTTGTAGGCTAGTGCATGCCTAGTATTATCGGGTTGAATTAGCATATTTTGTATAATATAGGTACTCACCTTTGCACAATGTACGGAGACCATGGGAAGAGTTTGGTTGTGGGTCTATCCAATATCCATCAACAATGTTGTTGACAGCTGATCATGATGATCGCGTCGTGCCACTCCACTCATTAAAGTTATTGGCGGTTAGTTAGTTAGTTTACTTGCTTGCTTTCCATAAAGGGATATTACATATTGCACTAAATTTTCTATATTGTGGGCAGACGATGCAGTATGTTCTTTGTACTAGTATGGAGCATAGTCCTCAAACAAACCCAATAATTGCTCGTATCGAATGCAATGCTGGACATGGAGCTGGGCGTCCCATGCAAAAAATAGTAACAACATATTCATTATTATTTATATTTGGCTTTGCTTCCTTCCATTCCTCCATTTTCCTAAGTTTAATTTATACTATTGTTGTTGATTGGCATCAGATTGAAGAAGCTGCTGACAGGTATGGATTTATGGCTAAAATGTTAGAAGCCCAATGGATTGAATAGGAACCATAGGAGGTTAGCTAAGGAAATGTACAGCAGTGACCGAGCCTACTCAAGTTACCTTCTATCCTATTTCATCACCAATATTTGGATTTCACATGTTGTATCTTATATATGTATGTAGTAGTGCCACCTGCTGAGAATATTTTTCTAAATTCCATGATGTATGTCAATAATTTTAAAAGACACATGTTAGTTGTTATCTTAATCATTCAAATAGAAAGTATTATATTTGCTTTTAACTCTGTTATTATCATAAATGCATGTGCTCTTTTTACTCATAACATTAACACAATTTTTGTTTAATGGGGCGAGGAAGTTCATTTGAAACAATAAATGATGTAACAAAGAAGGCATCACAACAACGTTTAAAACTATGTTTATACAATTATACAATATCTAAATCATGTAATAATATAATTTGAACTATTTTTATTAAGAAAGATTACATCAACTTAATTCAATCAAAGTTGCATTCAAGGCCTATAAATAAAATGTATTGATGAGCATTGAATTATTGTACTAGTATTTTAGAAGAGATAGATACAATAAGCTAAGGAAGGATAGAATGAATGAATGGCACAACATACATGATCAATGTATCTCCAGTGTAGGAAAGTGGAAAATGCAAGAGCATACAGAGGGCGAGTTTGTAACAATAGAATGGATTGATGAGACCTCGAGGTGGGGTCGAAAAATGAAAAGCAGCAAAGAAGAATAATAAGTTAAGTAGTAGTATTATTGTTAAAGGGGCCGCGTGTGTCTGCCAGAGGCCTTTCCACAGAGAAGAGCATTCTTGGGAATAGGGTATTCATCTCTGAGAGAGGTGGATGTTGTGTACACTCTCATATAGAATTGCTGGCCCAGGTACTGCCTTGCCCAGAATTCAGATCTCAAGTTCCACATTCCCACGTTGTCCAAGGCAACATATATTGCTGTCCATGACTTTGGATATACCTGAGTGGTGCATCGTGAAACTGCGTCTCGAAGATTGTACTCGTTCCTGCTAGCACTTGTCCATGTTCCTCCATCCATACCAACAACAAAGAAAGAGTAGCCATCAAGATGATAGGACTGGATGATGTCCTCATCGTTTTGGAACACAATCTCCACAAAAGTTCTGTAGTCAGTTTGCATGACAGAGGTGTCAAGGTAGATGGCAGACCCACTGGGCCTGTCGGATATGCTTCCCACGCGGAAGACGCCAGGGATCTTGAAGAAGTCGGCCAGCTTAAGAGGAGTGTCAGGTGCAACGTAAGAGACGCTGTTAATGCCATATCTTTGCTTTCCATTCACCAGACCAGCTGAGCTGGACACCACGATTGTTCTGGTGAGGTTAATGAGACCGTAGTGGTACGACCCTTGCGGGTTGGGCCTTGGCCCGCTTGCTGTGAGGTTGGTCCTGATGGAGCGGGCCTGGTTCAAGGACCAGTCAATCTGGGTGGTGGGTCCCCCAGGTGGAGGGCCCTGCACTGGCCCTGCGGAGTTGCTGTAGCGAAGAATTGCGGTGGTGGTGAGGACTGTGGTGGTGAAGCGAGTGGAAACAACGATGTAGTAGTCCCTGGGAGGTTGATCGGCGGTGACTAGGACGGAATAGGATTGGCCGACGTGGACATCGAGAGAGGAGTAGGTGGTCTGAAGGGTGTGGGTTCCTTCAACTTCAGCGAGGGTCATCTTGTGGTTCTGTATGCGGATATTGAGGGAATTCTGGAGACCCACATTTGATATTCTGAGCCTGTACGTGTTTCCTTGTTCCACGTTGAAAGTGGCTCCTCCGTTTGGGCCACGACCATTTATCAGGATTCCATCCGGGAATGCAAGCTTTCTTCCGCTATCAAGTTGCCTTTGCAAATCCGTGTGGTTGGCCTTGTACCAGTCTCCAATGAGAACAGTGTAATCTCCAGCGGGATCAGGGAAAGGGACGGGAATCCTTGGCCTGCTGAGGATTCTGATGCCCCCAAAGCCACCGGCAGCTTTGTGGAATGCCAGAGAAGGGAAATAGTAAAAGCTGCCAATCTGATCCTTCACTTGAAGTATGTAAGTGAAGTTCTTCCCCGGTGGGATTGGACATGTTGTTCCAAACACTCCATCCTCGTATGAGTTCCTTCTCTGTTGTACCCCATTCCTGTTTTCACATTAACCAAATTAAATTACATGCTCCCATGCATATACTATGTACAAATTTAACCCATAAATAAATAATTAAAAGTTAATACTTACTTATTTTTATTCTAAAAGTGTTGCCACTAATAAATAAAATAAAATGAAAAGGATTAGACACTACGATTGCGCATTGATTTACTCTTGTGGTGGTGGGAATCAGAAAAGTATTTAATTAGAAGCTAAGGTGATACATAATCCATCCAGCGCAGAACAGCCTAGCTAGCATAAATAAAGTAAAATGGGCCCCAATCATTGACTTTGCTGCCACCTTCTCTCTTTCAATTTCTTCAACCAATTCAATGCCATTAATTATTCTATAGTTAGTTAGTTACTTTTGTCACTTCCCCCTCTTGTGTTGTGTAATGTACAAAGCTCAAATTAAAATCGAATGCATGCATGCATTGCAGTCAATGTTTTTTTACGCTTTCTGAGATTGAGTTGTTAATTATTTTCTCATTATCATGGGCCTCTATCCTTTAATTTATTTGGTTTATTAGTGAGGCAGATCTGGCTGGATATATATATAATAAGGTTGGAAGAGTAGTCCGGATAGAAAAATAATAATTATATTTGGAGGAGCACATGGAATATGGACATATTTTGGTAGGCAGATACAACAAGTCATGTGACTTAACAAACATCCAAAAAAGCACTAGTGTATATATGTTGAAGTTGAATGTTGTGTTCTACCAACCGCAACACTACTCTTGATCTAAGTTATCTTCAATTCACGGCAAGACAATAATAAGTATATAGTTACTTAACCAAAACCATTAAATAATTAAATAAGATATATAGTAATGAATGATAAGTTACCAGGAGAGGAGAAAGGGCTGATCCAAGCTGTTGAAAACATTGATGATGAGGTTGTCGTTGGTAACTGAATGAATATCCGGTCCTGGGAATTGCCCGTTTATGAGTATTCCCTGTATATTCCATGATGAGTCATAATAACCATAACTAACATATATAAGATCGGAAGTGTTTCAAGTATACTCAGAACATTGGTATTCTTGTGTTTTTAGCCATTAATCTTTAAAATATATATATTTTAATTTAAGATCAACTGCTAAAAACACAAGAATTCAGATGTTCCTAGGTATACTAAAAACCATCCCCCTATAAGATCAAATAAAGAAAGAAAGAAAATAATAAGTGAACCTAGCATAGCTACCTACCTGTTGGCGAACACCGAGCGGGTAAATGTCGCCGTAGGTAACATTCCAGTCGAAGAATCTGTAGGGGTCTTCACCAAAAGTCACGCTCACACTGGCCAACACAAACCACACCACGACGGCCGTAACAACCCCTCTCTTCACCGCCATTTTCCCTCTCTATCTATCTCTATTATACGTGCTCACTACTCACTATTCTATTCTGTCTATCTTTCTTACTAGGGAGATGCTTATTCTCTGTGTGTGAGAGAGAGAGATAAATAAATAAGAGAGTATGAAATGGTGAGCGTTGGACACGCACATATACATATATACGCGGTACAGATCGATGAGGAGTAGGGTGGGGTGAATATAGCCGTGACCGAATGGTAACTCAAATAAGAGACTAGAGAGGGAAAAATCAACTCAATTCCGAATAAAATCTTTATGCTTACTAAATGAATTTATAATTACATGTCTAATAAAATGAAATCACTTCTATTTAACTAAACTACTACATGATTTACAATATATAAATTTTTAATCCAATGATATAAATATGACAACTTTGTAGAAATAATTAGAGGACATAATGAATGATTAATGCTATATAAACTCTACATTGAACACTTAAAATTGATATTAAATAAAGTTATTAAATTTTATTATTTCAGTTCCTAACACGTTTTGGTAAATTTGTTACTTTACATTTTTCAAAAAATGGGAAATAGGTGTCGGTGGTGGGGTCCAAAAATGAGCTGCTATAGAGAATTTAGAAATGTGCGTGATTGGCTCCCACATGGGTAATGGGTAATGGGTTCATCTTCTCTTGTTTTGACGCCAAAAGGAATCATGCTCCATATGCATGGTCTCACTCTCACATGTGAATGTCACGAATTTATTAAGTCCCTCTTCAGTTCTTCATCCACTCCCAATTTCCGAAATTCATGTCATGCCCATATATACCTGTTACACTAGAAAGTACGTACCCAATCATTGAAGTCAAAGAGAACTATTTCTTATGCATTCTCCTCTTATAGCTAGTACCTTTGCATATTTTTCTACCTACTACATCACTCTCTATACATGGATGGTCATTAAAGGGATAATCAAATTTAATTCTATCTTGTAATAAGTTAGTTCTTATTCCCTTTACTTTTACCATACACAAGGTTGTGCATGCGTTAATATTGAGTGCACTGTGCACATGTCTAGCTTATGCTAGCCAAGTGGGACTGTCACATATTGTGAGGAATAAATCTGTTTTCTTGCGAGTTCGTAGTAAATCTTAGTGTAATTTGGAATGTAATTAACCATAGCCCATAGGCCAATAGGGCCATAAAGCAGTAACGTTTCACCTGTCGATTCAAAATGTTATTCAGTCTCATAATCTCACTCTCATCTGTTTCCCCGTAGATCTATAATCAATCATTCAAGCTCGGGACTAACATCTACTAAGAAGGAAAGGCCATGGCTAACCTTGTTAAAATAATCATGAAATAATATATTCTATATACTAAAATGTTATTCAGTCTATCTCGTCTGCTTCCCCGTTCATTTGAACAAAGAACAATGAATGATGGAATGGGAAGGGGGAAGAGAAGAAAACAAAATTATTCACCAAGTAATAAAAAACAGAGCCATCAGTTGAGAAAATTAGAATGATGTATCCGTTTTGAAAATGTGCAAAATATATGAATCCTATAAATAAAATGAAATCAAATAATTGTCTTTTCTTCCCCCTCCCTTAAGAAATCTATAATAATTCACGTAGCTTAGCTTGCAAGTTGTAAAAGAGAAGTTCCTGCACTTGCGGCAGCTGTGGGTGTGTGAGATAGTTACAAGTGTGAACTGGAGACTGGTGTCCCTAAATCAAATGATTCGGTCTCATTCGCATGTGACATTATTATTAATATATAAGATTGAAGGCTTGATACGCATTTTAGCATATGGTAGGTAGATTTGCAGGATATATAGTAGGAAGAAGGTGGAAGTAGGAACCTTCTAAGTGTCAATTGACCATATTAGATATTACTATCATGGATAAATGTGTCCAATTTTAACTGATGCACATGCAACAGTCAACAACATCATGAATCTACCATTAATTAATTAATAATCATCGCAAGCATTTGCTACCTAGTTCTAAATTGTAACCTATTTCACTAGTTTGCATGCACCAGACAAGATACAGGCTGAAGTATACCACTTATACAGCAACTTAAAACAAAGGCAAATTAGAAAGGGATGACCACGAAAGTAGTAACTACCAAAATGAGTCTCCCTATTATAAGAAGTCTCATATGGAACCTCACCTAGGAGGCTAGAACCAAAAAAACAATATTATATATGATATAATAAAAGAAATGAAAATTGATTTACTTGTCTTCTTCAGGCAAGATATCAGGCATTCAAAGAATCATAAGACGTGATTTCTTTCCAAGTAACGTTAAGTTATCATTCCGACAAGCCTTTAACCCAAGTCTTGGAAGGCTTGCTAATTTTGACATTTTCCTTAACTATTAATTACATTTTACATCTCAAGGGTAAAGTTGCAAAATCATTCTGTTATTCTCGATCGTTCCGTGCTATGCATATGCTAAATACGATACGATACATAGTCTTACGGCTGTGTTGTTATTTTACTGCAGGCTGCAGCTCCTCTAAAGTCAAAAGTCAAAACCAAAGGTTTATTCAGTCCGATTCAGAGACCAGACCAGATCAATAATCCCACATTACAATTTACAAAAGTGGTGGCGCAATTGATTGCACTTTGAACCATCAGAATTCAGATCACCTATCATATTGTCCACCCCAATTGGCCAAACAGTAAAGACCCTCAATAGTTGAACAATATCAGATCACAAGATCCGCAAAGATGCAACATGTACCAAGACTATTTTTGATGAATGCTTCTTGTGTCTGAATACAGCACAAAAGTTGATACAGCCGAAGCAACAAGTGCTTCAAGTGGGGCTATCTCCATCCCAAAAAAAAAAAAAAAAAGAGAGAAAATAATAAAAGATAAAGCAGGGCTATCCAACGCCTCATTGTTATAACCTAAGGCATGTGGGGTAAATTAAAATTTCACACATCGATCTGGAAGTCTGTCAAAATGATCCAGACCCAATTAATCACAATACCCAAACTTTCTTGAAACTGGAAAGATACCTAGGATGGTTGACAGCTACCACACGAAATAGAGGCAATGAAGCATTACATATCCACAAAAGCTGCAATTATGGCTTATCCTGCTCAGAATGGCCATTGAGCTGCTGTCTCACATCATATCGCAATGTCTCCAAATATTCCTGTGCAATCAAGTGTGTCAAATTTTTAAGAGTTCATACGCACAAGACCTGTAAGCAGAAGTTTAAAGGAAGCACAAGTGCACAACACACCAAAGAATACTTACGCGGGCAAGACTCTCATTACTGCATAACTCATCCAGAATATCATTGGTAACATTTCCACCCCAAGATACCCGGGCAGCATTTTCAGCTACAGCACGGAAAACATCTGTTGGTGGGCTCAAGTGGTCAATCCTATCCACCACTTCTTGAAGGTTGAGCTGGAACACGTACAAGAAAAATATATAATTACTACTATTGCATCTCATCTTAGAAAATAGGGAAATGATAATTTCATTGGGGAGAAAGTGAAAAAGGAAAAAGAAAAGAAGAAAGAAGCTATATATTATGGTCGCCAGCAAACCCAAAGGAGCTTAAGGAAACGATTTTCTAAACCAAAGTAGGTAACTGAAAGGTAATCTTATTTTCTCAAGCACATTCATACAGACCTGTAAAGTTGTATTGTTGGAGTTTTCATCTCTGTAGGGTGCCAAGGTCTCAGGTTCTGCAGCAGAGAATAGTGGAGGAGGAGTATCCCCACCAAGGGCTCGGGATACAATAGGCATCATCTGTTGAAGCATAGTTGACAAGTCAATACCACCCCCTTGCCCCCTTTCCATTCCAGCAAACATATTTCCCATATCCTGACTGCCAACCTGTTGGACGATTTGATTGACCGTGGTCATCATCTGTGGACTCTGCGTGAACTGCTGCAACATATTCCTCAAGCCATTAGGTGAGTCAACCCCACTTTGCCGTGAAACCCCTTCAAGCAAACCATTCAAAGCAGGGCTATGCAAAACTTGAGACATCAAACCAGCCATATCGATCTGCCTATCACCAGAGGGCAACGGCTGCTCGGATGGTCCATTAAGATTTCTTGCATTCATAGAAGAGCCATGACTTGAAAGAGTTTGCAATGTGTGTTGACCCTCTGTTCCAGTTTGCTGACTTTGGGTGACAGAAGAATCGGATGATCCATCAGCACCTTTACTTACAGGAGGCTGAAGTCGTGTCCGCCTCTGTTTTTCACACATAAATTTGTCTATAAATAATTTTAAACAAAATGTTGAAGAATAACGTCCTGATGTATTACCAGGATTCACTGCTCAAATTCAGACTCATATCTCAAATTAAATCTTCTAAGATCTAATTAATAAGATATGTGTCCAACCCGTATCACCTGTGCTGATTTTTTCAAGGCACTTTATTTTGATCCTGTGATTACTTAAATATTTCAAAAAATATAACAGATTATATTATAGGGGCAGAACAGCTGCTTCAAGTATAACAGAATATAACTTCAAATTAACCAAATACATGAATAAAAATTTGCAAAGGGATAGTAGAGAAGAAACATGCAGCAACCTTTTAAATGATATGGAAATGCCATTTCAATATAAAATAAAATAAAATAAAAAAACAGCTCGGTTCACAAGCATCCCGCTTTAACGCAACGTCCGGATAAAGGCTGCACCCAAGGGTGTAACGCAGACAGCCTAACTTGATAATTGCATCAGAGGCTGATTCCACAACTTGAACCCATGAGCTTAAGGTCATATGGAGACAACTCAATGGCTCCCTTTCACCATTTCAGCATCAAAGAAAACAAATACATTTCACATGGCATGCCACATCAATTGGGAAATTTAAGGCATCTTAGTCGGGGAAAAAAATAAAAATAAAATAAAAACACATAAGCTTACCTTACGCTCCAAGCCACCCATGCCCAATCCAAGAGGAGCAGCTCTGGCAGGTTCAGCTACACTTTGTTTTACACTTGCAGATGAAGTGCCCTCTACTTGTTCTGATTTTGCTGTTGTTTCCCCACCAGAAGAAATTTGTAAAGCTTGACCGGAAGAACTTGAAGCACGATTGTCAACTGAAACACCTCTCCCATCATTGCCACAGGTTTGCACTGCCTCAGTTTGGGGCTGGTTGGGATTGAGGCTAACATTAGTCAATTAAAATTTATATGGGGAATAGATACATAATTAGGTATGGGCAGAAGTACTACAGCTCCACTTACAGAGCCACAGCCAAATGAGGATGTAGTTGCTGTTCTGAAGGCATTCAT
>JASCZI010211820.1:15109-34214 GCA_036250425.1 Stylosanthes scabra | reverse complement strand
AAGCCTCATGAATTTTTCCACATGATGGTTGTTGTTGTGTTACTCCATGTTAATTGCTTTGCTCAATATGCATTATGCAGCCTTAATTTAGGCTTCGACCGGTCCAGAAGACCGGCCGTTGGGGTTGGTATATGCGTCTCAATCGCAATTGCTGCTCCGATTTTCGCAGGACTATACTGCATTTTTAGCCCTCTAGGCAAGGAACGTGAATCTGATGAAGAAGTAGTAAATTGTTCTACCAGTTCAAGATTACCGCCCGAAACGAGGTTTTCTTTTGCATCAAGGAATGATCATGGTCTTGTTGTTATTGAGCATGCACCTCAATGGAGGGGAGGACTATTTGATCTTAAGGAAAATCTTTCTGTTGCATACCAAACTCTCTTCTGTGGTTTGTGCACTTTTGGGAAGAACATGAAAAGGCTTCACTTTGGTAACATTTATGTTCACATTGCAACTTTTTTCCTGTTGTGTATGGCACCCTTTTGTATCTTTAATCTTGCTGCATTGCACATTGATGATGGGAATCTAAGAAGAATCATGGGGTTCACTGGTATATTGCTTTCAATTTCTGGTTTACTCTATGGTGGATATTGGAGGATTCAAATGAGGAAAAGGTTCAATTTGCCACCAAATAATAATGTGAGTGATTGCATGCAATGGCTATTTTGTTGTTGGTGTTCTCTTGCACAAGAAGTTAGAACTGTGGAATTCTATGACATAGTTGACTCTGAATTCTTATGCAAAAATCAGAATCATGGAATGTTCAGTTCTTCTTCACTTTGGAGCAGTCCTTGTTTGTCTAATAATAAGGTTTGGTCTGAAGAATACTCTAATCATGTTATGGAGGCACCAATTGCACTGAGAATTAATGTGGAAGAAGATGCCATCAGAAGAACATAAATGTATGATTATACAAGTACTTTATAAATGTTCAAAATTTATATATAAATTTGTGTTTTGGAACAAAATATTATGTGTGAGTTTCAACACATGTTTGTATCTATTTATCTGTGTATTTTTGTTCTGTATCTAAATAGCAACAATTGTGTTAAGCAGAAAAGTGTAGGTATGTCCTTAAGGTAGCGTTTGTTTTTGGAGACTGGGATTGAGATCGGAGGATTGAGATTCAGTATTGTATTTGGTTGACAGCGACTGAAACTTTCTCGTTCCGCAGAATTTCAGTATTTTCAGTATCTTCGAATAGTAGGGACTGAGAGACTGAGAACTGAGACTGAAACTTTAAAAACTTTTTTTTACTCAAATATCCTCATTCAACATTAAAGTTTTCATTACTAACATTTATTATTCATCCATCAACTTAATTTAATTTATATCTTTCAGTTTCTGTCTCCTAATAAATTTTAAACCAAACACAATAACAAATTTAATTCAATATCAATCTCTTAGTCTCAATTTTTCAATCTCAATTCCTCAATCTCAATCTCTTTCCCAAAAATTAGAAAGCTTGTTGAATTGAATCCAACAATTCCATTTTTCCATCATTCTCTTGATGCCTTTTCTGCAAGGAACAGCAAACAAGTTCAGTGTTATATCTTGATTGGTATTGTAATAAAGAAAATGGAAACCATACAACATATTTAACCTCAGAATCATCATGTGATAATTGGAATATCAAATACAACCTAGTTGAGGCTAATGTACAAAGCAACAAAAAGTCATTCACAAATTACAAAAAAGCATTTTTTTTATTTTTATATATCTGCCAAAATTTTAGGCACCATTTTCAAGACAAAATTGGCCAAACTAATTTATTAAAAATGTGGCCCCATTTGGGAATTTGGCTCATCATCAAAGTCAAAGAAGGCTTCTGCAATTGCCATTTGCTTAACATCTTTTTTTTTTTTGTTCATTTCTATTTTATATTGATCTTACCGCCAAGTAGCATTGTCATTACAGAAAGGAGGAATGAGACAAGCAACAAGTTAAATAAACAAAGAGTTGACCTGAAATACACACATTGTGATTTTTGTTTAAATTTGTATATTTTTTATTTTTATAAATATTAATGTTATTTATATTATTATTGAAAGATGCACAAAATATATAAGATTTATGTCTTAATATCTTTATACTTTTATATTGAAATACTCACTAAATACAATTTTTATTGGGTCACCGTCGGAACACTTAACTATCAGGGAGACTTTGAAAATAAACGATCAAGTGAAAAAACACAAAATAAAAAAATTTCATATTCAATTTAAATCTCTAGGTGTCAAATAAATGAATTTCTGTAAACCAATTATTTTTTTTTTCATTTAACTAATTTTAATTCACACTTGAACCTCAAATCTTAATATTTTTCTTCTCATTTTTAATACTATATGTTTTAAAAATTAGCATGATCCATAATCCACAACCCAAATATGCATGGGAATTCATTCTAGCTAGCTGGGTAAAACTAATACAACAATTCATGATTAACCCATAAAGGCTAAAGGGGCCACATCCCTTGCATGCATTACAATCTTATGTCCATATATGACAATCAAAATCAAGTACACCAATTGCATAACCATCACATTTATAGATAAAATATCACGTTAAATTTTAATTTATATCTATAACTTTTTAAAACTATGATTAATTCTTCTTAAACCATAGTTTAAAAGTTACAGACAGAAATCCAGATAGATACTAAATAGCTAGAACCAGCCCCGGCAATGACCTACGATACAAATCGCGAGGCTGGCTCTGCCACAATGTCAAGCTCTTCTGCTTAATCTCCCACCTAGGAGGCCTCAAATCCCTAACAACAAGCCATGTATTGAAATACTCCCTAAACTGAGTTATCAAGCCATTCTTCAATGTCCAAACATGAACCCAATAGGCTTGTCCTTCCCACCCTTCAGTGATAACAACACAATCTCCAATGGATGTGAAGCTTCTAGGCTCAAACTTGAACCCTTTGTTGTGTGCTGTTTCACCTGTGAGGACCTTCATCATGTGCTGACATTCTGGGGGGCCATGGAACCACCATTCAAGGTCACTTGCTAGAAGCTTTGACACCATTTCCATTTGATGCCCTTCTCCAAGAAGTGCCTTGTATAGAGACTCAACTATTGATTTGTTTTGGGTTTCTAGAAGCTTTTGCTTGTGATTGTGATTATGATTGTGATTGTGATTGAGGCTCTCTAGCACACAAGAAGATTCATCATCATCATAGTTGGTTTTTGTTGGTGCCATTTCTTAATTTCCTATATATGGAAAAGGGGCTAATTAGTAATAATATGTGCCTTTTTTTTTTTTGGATACAGATAGAAAGTGGCTCTAATTAGTCTCTTGTGTGCATGGAGAATGAATATGTCTTTGGATCCATGTATATTTATAGGCCTGAGGAGGGAGATATATGTCCAATAATTCTTAGTACCTTATTACTTATTAGCTTCTTGCTTGTGGAAGGAATTGAATACTAAATTATTGGGGGTAATTAATAATAAGATTTAATATAATTTCAAAAATTTTAAGTAGAAGTGAAAACTATTTAACTTTGCATTTTAAATTTTTTTGTAAATCAATGTATTTATTTTTAATAACTACATTAATATTTTTAATTAATAAATTTTGCTTATATAGTCAAAGTGATAGGCGTATTAATATTTTTTTATTAGAATAAAAATATTAATAAATGCTTCAAAAAAAGAAGAAGAAAAACTTGCCAAATAAAGTTAGCTATTAAAAACCTAATTGTAGAAGACCAATGAAAAACAAGCTAATTATTGCCTAATTCTAACAAAAGTTAGCTCTATTGGATAAAATTTCGTACATGTTTAAAATTAAACTAATTCACATGTCCTAAAACACTAAATTTATATAGATAGACGTATTTATCTCTTTTCTTCTCTTATTTAATTTATGTATATATACACATCGGAAATTGATTACTTTTATGATGTGACGAAGGTGTGGGATCATTAGGTTGTATAACTAATTATTATAGCTGTGATTAATGCTGCACGTGTGAAGTGACAATATCTGTCACACCCAAATTCACATATAATTAAACACCAATCATATGCTATGGAAATGGAATAATGATTTTACTGTTATGAGGTGATGATAATCACTATGTGGACTCCATGATAGGGCCAAACTCCCAAAACCATGGTATGGATATTTTCTAGAATGCCAACTCTACCCTTAATTAAGTCTGGCTTAACTAGTATTTTTTACTATTTTTTAATTTTTATTTATTTTTTAATTAAAATTTCAGTTAAAATTATCAAAGTGAGATAGAAAATGAAAAATCCGCGAGAAACGAAAATGAAGACGAAAATCTCTCTTTGGCAGATAATAAAATGACGACGGAGAGAGATTTTAGGAACAAGGACGAGGATGAGAATGAAGAGCGGGAATTGACACCCTAATAAGAGTAATAGTTGAGAAGTTTGTGTGACAACGATAATCTCACAGTGAAAAGAGATAATTTGGACATTTATATTTGTTGAACTGAAATATTATTCCATCGTGTTTTACTTGTCGTTTTGGAAACCTGTTTTCAGTCCCTGAAATATTTTAGGCATATTCTGAAACTGCTATGAAGTTGAAATTGATTAAAAAATCACCCTTAAGTTAAATAAGAGACAATTGACGACTAGTTTCCATCTTTTGTTTTATCTTATTGTCTTTCGATTATTGGTATCATAGTCATAATTAAATTGAAGGGGACAATGTAAATAAAGCTAAGGTCACAATATGGTTACTTGGGCGGATTTTAAGTTTTAACTATGCAATTATTGTAATGTCAATTAACAGAATTTTTTCATAAGGTAATGAAAAGTGAAATAAATAATAACGGAACACAAATGCATGGGCACTTTTCTTAAAAAATAAATGTTATATGTTTTTTATAAAACAAAAAAATTATGTTTTATTACTTTACCATGTAAAATACATATTATTTTGACTAATTACATATTTATTTTTATTTTTTTATATCAATCCCGCTATTCTCACACCCTTTTATTAAATGAGTTTAATTTCAATGCACTGACGGTATAAAAAATTTTACACAGTCATACAATCAGATAATGCGTTTATATGACTTTAGAAGTAGTTAGGGGTGTGCGCGGATCGGATCAGATTTGAGCAAAATTTCTATCCGATTTGCACAATTTTCTTTGGATCGGATCAGATAGAAGATCCGCATTTTTAACCTCCGGATCCGATCTGATCCGCACATGGATTGAATTGAGGATCCATCCGCTAAAAATTAAAAAATAAAAAAAAAAACTAATTTCAAGAGAGAAAAATGAAAAATATAATAATATAAAACACATTTTTCAACTTATTTTCTTATATAACATTAAATCAACAAACTCAAAATAACAAAAATAAAAAATAACAAACATACATTCAAAAATAAAAGTCATAAAAATATGTATTATTATACTGTGGTTTCTACCATACCCTCTTTAAATGAGAGGGTAAATTACCATCTCCAAAATAACAATTTTTGATTGGTTGGTTTTAAATAACTAATTTTAACTAGAGTTAATATTTTATAAATTATTTATTAAAAAATCTCTTTTAACAACCCACGTTGATGTAATACAAGGAGGATTCCGAAACGATGTCATTCAAGCTGCCAGTTATCTTCATCTATGGCTTCAACCATTTTGTCAACAGAGATTCTTCTTCCAAACTATATAATAGAAAGACAAAAAGCCTAAATTGCATTATTATCTATTTATTTTTTTATTTTTTTTTATAGTTCAGTTCTCAAATCAAAAGTGATAGAGTACAATGGAATACAGAAAATGCAATGTGAGTGAGTGCAATCTATAAAGCTACATATTATTTGAGTTAAAACCTATCCCAAAAAAATAGAAACATAAATTTCAAATAATCATTTAATCTTTGGTTGTTTCGGCAAAAGAGAAAGAGGAAGATTTTGATTCAGATGAGTGGGGAAGAAGATGGCTTGGATTTATAATTAAGTTATAAAATTTTATAAGGGTTAAAATATTAACTCCGGTTAAAAATTCATATTTCAAAATAACCAATCAGAGATTATCCCTTCATAGAGGGTAATTTACCCTCTCATTTAGAGAGGGTAAGGTAGAATTCACCTTATTATATATATTTTTATTATTTATTTATTAATATGCGGATCCGCATATATGCGGATTGGATCCGCGTATGAACACTTGATATTCGCGATCCATACTTATCAATGTGCGGATTGGCTCCGATCCGATTGTCGTGTGGATCGGATCCGCAAATATTAAGATCGGATTCGTTTTTTACCGCGGATATACGGAATCCGATCCATGCACACCCCTAGAAGCAGTGGGTTTGAAAATTAATTGCTTTTGATGATGTGATAACACCTAATTGGATGCATGTGTAAAAAATTTTTACACTGACGGTGCACGAAAATTAAATTCTTATTAAATATCAAATTGACACTTGTATAAAAATATGGTAATTGTTTATTTATTAATTGCATTGCATTTATTTTTTGCATTAAAAGATATAATTAACTTTTAATAACCGTATTTTTATACGTGTGTAAAAATTATATTTAATAAAAAGGTGTATGAATAGTATTATTTTTTTATATACTTAATGAGGATGTGTATATATTAGAGTAATAGGCAAATGAATGGTTTTTTTTACTTATATGCGCAGGAAAAATTAAAACATTAATTCCCAAAATACGCATGGACTATTTTATTTTCAATAATACGCATCCCCATTTCGCCAGCCCTATGGGAGAAATAGATTTGTTCATCACCTCGCCGAAGACGAGGGCGACGCGCCCACCTGCATGCAAATCGCCTATGCCAGGAGGGAGATGGGACCAAAAGGCCTTCCTCCATGTCGCTGGTATCTTGGGCGATATGGAAATATACATGCACTGCTTTATGGTTATAAATATACAACCACTCAAGTAACGATATTATTATATGGATTTAGCCATTTAGTTAAACCAATTTATAAAATTTTAAAATGCATAAATTTTGTATTAGAAAATAAAAAAAAATTCAAGAATTTAAAATATTTATTGTATAACACACGGTATAAAAATAAAAAGAGAAAGTCTTGGTAGCCAACATTAGGGAGATAATAAGTAGTCAATATCATTTTTTCTTCTTTTCTCTTTCCCTTTTACCATCTATTATTTCCCTAATTATACTCGTTGGCTCCCTATGGGTCCCCTAACATTGGTTCCCTAGCATTACTCAAATAAAAAATATTTTAAAGTCAACTATGGTATATATATATTTTATCTTACTAAAAAATGTATCATGAAATAGTGCAAATTATCCTAATAAACCAAATCCATTCCAATATTATCATTTTACATCATTTATAAATAAATGATCAAATTGCACGAATCTCGTATTTATATGGAATCCGTGGCACCTTGTTTGGTTTTCTAAACATGCAGGAGATTCTAGAAAATCAAACAAGATGCCACGGATTCTGAAAAAAGCACACCTTAACATGGATTCCCTTGTAGATTTTGTTTAGGTGTTGGGATAACTTAGTAAAATTTGGTGTAAATATGATAAATTAGAGAAAAAAAACGCATAATATAAAAAAATCATAGACAAATTAAATTTTTATCAATTAAAAAGTTTGACACTTAAATATTTCATGAACATATAATATGTAATGTATTTATTGATAGTTGATTCATATATAATATAAAGATAAAAATAGTAGTAGGTATAAAAAAAAAATATATGATTTTTCAAGTCATCATATATCTATTGGTTAGGTTAAAAGATAATACAAATAAGTATTTTAAAATAATTTGTATTACCTCTTGAACTATTTTTTGTGCCTTTTGAACTAATCAATAGGTATATGATAATCCATAACATAAAAAATCATATATTTTTACTATACCTATCGTTACGGATCGGCCCAATAAGGCCCAATCCCGTAGACAAACACTAAACGTACTTGACCAAAGAGTCAAGGATCAACATAAAAGAGGAAGATTTGATAGGATCATAGAAGATCCCCTCCAAATCCCAACCACCAAAAACTATATAAGCAGGGGTTTCAACAACCCTAACCTTCCATATTAGATCTAGAATCTCATAATCCTAATTCTGGGATTCTAAAGCTATTCTTCATACCCACATCAACCACCTTCTCTGGTATAAGCCATCGGACTCTTTTGAGTGCTTCCTTTTAAAGGCACATTCTCTCCTTCTTATTCTCATTGTTCTAGTCCCTCACACACAAAAATCATTTGGACTATTGTTAGGTATTCCTGTACTTAACACCTACTATTATTTATATCCTTATATTATACATGAATTAACTACCTATAAATATATTACATATTATATTATATGCCCATGCAATATTTAAGGCTCGAATTTATATGTGAAACATTACACTACCATGATAACCTCTTAGCTTTATAAAAAATACACCGATGTTTTTAAAAACTTATAAATTTATAGACGTTATATATTGTTATAAATTCATGTTAGGTTGGAATTTTAAAAACTCTAACAGTGCATTTTAAAATTTTATAAATTGATTTAACTAAATGGCTAAATCCATATAATAATAACGTTACTTGAGTGCACGTATATTTATAACCATAAAGCAGTATATGTATATATCCATCTCGCCCAAGATACCAGCGACATGGAGAAACGTCTTTTGGTCTCATCTCCCTCCTGGTATAGGCAAGTTGTATGCAGGTGCAGCAGGTGGGCACGTCGCCCTCGGCTTCGTCAAGGTGATGAACAAATTCATTTCTCCTGTGAGGCTCATAAAATGGGAATGCGTATTATTAAAAATAAAATAGTTCATGCGCATTTTGTAAATTAATGTTTTTTTATGCGCATGTCAGTAAAAAAAACCCGCAAATGAATGCATATTAATAAGATACTATTAATAATAACAAGATAATAAATTCTAAATAAGTGTAAAAAAATAGAAATATACACGGAACGTAAAACATTTATAGCTATTATGAAATTATTTCACCAAAAAAACTTGAAATTGATGAAATGAGATATATGAATGATGGCTATATCTTTAATTAGTAATGCTAGGTAACCAATAAAAATTTAGTCAATATCTGCCAATAATTCGAATTACATGTTTTATTTTTTTAGGTTTTGGATGTTCTGTTTCTAAGTTTCGGATGTTTTGTTTTTAAAGTTAGTTGATACTTGATAGCTACTTTAGGTTTTGGATGTTTTATAATCTTTATTGTGGATATTCTATTAATAGTGGTTATGGATGTTCTAATTTTTATTGATTGATTTATTGGTTTGAAAATTATTGGTTACCTATACTTTTTCATCTTTAATATATATATATACATCCTCGTGTAACACCTGCTCTTTTTTTTTTTTTTAGAACTTTTGCATTTTTTTTTTAATTTGCGTTACTGTAAACGTCTTTTTTTTCCAACAAGGATCGAACTTTTATTCATTAACTCTGATATTATCACAAAATTAATCACTTCTGTCAAAAATTTAATCGAATAAAATAATCGCCATAAAATTACCTTTCTGCCGTCAAAACATAACGGCAATCCCAAGAATATGATGGGGAAACATTATTATCTTCCGTCATCAAGTTGAAAAGATCCAACAAGAAAAGTAGCATATAGTTGGATTTTAGCAGAACTTTCATTTTTTTTTTTTTTAATTTACTTCCCTTCTTTCCTTATTAATTCTTGTAATATAGATTATTGGGTATGCTGCGGAAGTCGCGGCGTATTGATATTTTAGCATTTTTAACCGTTAATTTTAATTATATATTAATTTTATAACTAAAATTAATTAAGATGATAACTAAAAATGTTGGAATATCAATATGTCGCAATTTACACGATATACCGAAAAATTTCCTATACTAGTGTCATCATCCATCCAGCGATACAAATTGTTGTTTTCTATTGCAAATAAAGTTTTACCTTACATAGGTTAAGGATCTAAAATAAATAATTATTGGCAATGACAAGACTCTACTATGACATTGATTCTTAGGTCTATATGTTTTGGTTATTTCTACCTCGAGAGAAAAAGATAAAATATATTACGACGCTTTTTTTTTTTTCTTTTTTAATGCAATGGCTGAAAAAAGCACAAAATTTCTTAGTAGTAACTTTTGCATAAATTTTTATCATATGGTCTATAGTATACTCCACCCGTTACATAAAAAAAAAAAAAAATCACTTATATAATTAAAACTCAAACTTAATATTACCTGAATACACAATTCCTCTAACGATTGCATTTTTACACTTTTAAAATTTATTTAAATCATTGTAGAGGTGCAACGAAGTCGAATTTCTTAATAAATCGTTGTAGGATACAAAGATTTACTATGATCAAAAGTTGTAAGATAAATCATTACAGCTACAGAGATTTAGTAGGATATATAAAAATTAATAATATAAATCTCTATTGGGTACAACAATTTAGTGGGATACAAGAATCAATAAGATAAATCTCTATTGGGTACTGTGATTTAATAAGATACAAGAACCAAAAAAATAAGGCCAGCACTCTGATGAGGAAACAGATCAAGTTCCTCATCTGAGGAGAAGCGATCTAGCCGTTGGATGAAAGACAGGTGGCGTGGCTCGAAAAGCGATAAAAAAGAGTACTGAATTGTAGCAGTTATGGCAGGAGCTTTGTCGAAAAAGTAACTGTGATGAGAGTTGATAATCACTCTACGGTAATCACAATTATTGTAGGTGAGCTTTATTGGCGAATCTTACAATTGTTTGGTAAAGTGACACAATCCTATTTTTGACAATTGAATTTAGTGAGTTTGGGTTTTTTCTTTCATTGAGTTGGTATGCTGGTGCTCAGCTCAATGTTGGTGTGAGTAGATGGGCTTTAGGTGATGAAAGCATTCTTATAATTAATACGGCTTAACAAAAATATAGTAAAAGGAAAAAATATTAAAAATAAAAAGAAGAAATTAGGGGTGAGCACGAATTGGGTTGGTTCGGATTTAGCGAAAAATAGGAACCGAAGAATAAATTTTAATTGATTTGGGTTGGTTTGAATTTGTGATTTATAACAAGTGAATCCGAACCGATTAAATTCGGGTTAGATTGGTTTGGGTAATTAGACATCAAATTAAAATAGAATTAAAAACAAAATATGAAAAAATGTTTATGTCAATAATAAATAATTAAAAAATTTAATAAAAAATAAAATATTATTAAATTTATACTTTAATAAATATAATAAATTCTTTTGATAACAATAAATAAATATATATATATATATTATTTTATTCTTTCTAACACAAATTATTATATTTATTGTCATCAAAAGAATTTATTATATTTATTAAAGTATAAATTTAATAATATTTTATTTTTTATTAAATTTTTTAATTATTTATTATTGACATAAACATTTTTTCATATTTTTTTTTAATTCTATTTTAATTTGATGTCTAATTACCCAAACCAATCCAACCCGAATTTAATCGGTTCGGATTCACTTGTTATAAATCACAAATTCAAACCAACCCAGCCAAACAATTAAAATTTATTCGGTTCGATTTCCATTTTTCGCTAAATTCGAACCAACCCAATCTATGCTCATCCCTAATTTTTCCTTTTTATTGGTAATTTTTTTTCCTTTTACTATGTTTTTGTTAAGCCGTATTAATTATAAGAATGTTTTCATCACCTAAAGCCCATCTACTCACACCAACATTACATTGAGCTGACCAACATACCAACTTAATGAATGAAAAAACCCAAACTCACTAAATCCAATTGTCCAAAATAGGATTGTATCACTTTACCAAACAATTGTAAGATTCGCCATAAAGCCCACCTACAATAATTATGACTACCACAGAGTGATTATCAATTTTCATCACAGTTACTTTTTTCGAACAAAACTCCTTCCATAACTGCTACAAAGCAGTACTCCTTTTCATCGCTTTTCGTGCCACGCCGCTTGTCTTTCATCAAATGGCTAGATTGCTTCTCCTCACATGAGGAACTTGATCTGTTTCCTCATCAGAGTGCTCCCCAAAAAGTAAATCTCTCTCTTAGGATATAGTATCTAATAGGAATTATGCATCTATAATAAAATTAAGGTTCTCTTAGTAATAAAAAGGGTTAAATACTCTCTTGTTCATATGATTTTCATCGAAAATTAAAATTATTCCTAGGATTTTTAAATTTTAAAATCGTCTCTTCAGATTAAAATTCTTTTTAACGATAAAATTGCATCTTAAATTATATTATTATCTCTACCACCACTATTTCTCTTTTCATGGTAATCACCGCCAACAATAGAATAAATTCTCACATAAATATAGAAAACTAAAATTTTAAATTATGATTTAACAAATTAATATTGTTGAATTTTTAAAAAAATTTATTTTTTGGAGGTATTGTTAGTAGTTATCATATATAGAAAAGCAATAGTGGTAAAAATAAATTTTTTTTAACCAAAAACTATCATTCTTAAATAGAACAAAATTTTGATACAAAAATCAAAATAATTATGTAACAAGTTAAGTTTTTTTTTTTTGGTTCCAAAACACTTTGAAATTTTGAAAAGAAAAATTTATTAAAAAATATTTTAAACCAATGCATTTTGTAACAAAAAAATTGTTACAAAAAGTTCTTATTTTGTATCAATGAAAAATTTTTGTTAAAAAAATATAATAAATAATTTCCAACTATTTAAAAATTTTATATACAAAATTTAGTTATAAATATTTTTGTTTTTCTTGTAATATATAGTGTTAATATGTATTTTCATTAATAAAAGAACTTTAATTTTGTTATAAATACATGATTCTTACTAAATTACTGTCCCAACAGAGATTTACAATATTGGTTCTTGTACTCTCTTAGATCGCTGCACCCCAAGAGACATTTAAATTGTTGACTTTTGTACTCTACTAAATCTTTATAGCATGCAATAATTTATCTTGCAGCTTTTAATTATAATAAATCTCTGTACCCCTACAACGATTTATTAAGAAATTCAAATTCATTGCACCCCTTTAACGATTTATATAAATTTAAAAAATACAAAAAGGTAATCGTTTGAGAAATTATGTATCCTGATAATATTGAGTTGAGTTTTATTTATATAAATGATTTGCTCTAAAAAAATATATTAAAAAGAAAAAAAAGGAAGAAGAAGAAGTGACTGAATAAAAGGCTTTTTATTCTATATATATCTTAAAATTAGCCTCTAAAAATAGTGGTTTGTTTTTTACTCTCTAAAAATAGTGGTTGATATTAAATTATTAGCCTGTGAAATTTTAATTGTATTTTTAAATTTTAGGTTAGATTTAAACAATGTAATAAATTAGTTCTAACTCTCTTTCCGTCAAACCAGACTTAACGTCGTGATGAGTGAAATGACACAATATAATTTTTCAATCTCATCCATCCATGCATGAAAAAACTTCCAAATCAGAAATGAATTCAAGTTCATTTGAGGAGTAGAAAATTATATCTCTCAATGCTTAAAGATTTTTCACTATAGATCTAAAAACTAAAGAAATCTAGATTTATCTCTATATTTCTATTTATTAAGATTTTTCAGAATCAAAATTTATGCTTATTCTTAGGCGATAGTTTAATATAGATAATATCTATTTTTATGAATGAAACGTTATTATTATTATTATTTTTAAGAAAAATATTTCCATAAAAGGAACTGTTTGCAATCACTAGAAAAAGAATGAAGCCCCCTTTATTACTATTTTTAGAGGGTATCCATATCTATATTAGGGAGAAAATTCAAGGCATGTGTAGGCAAAAGGGATACCATTCAATGATCAAATTGATGGAGGCTACATTTGTTGGAAAGGGGGGGGGGGGTGTTGTGTTGTTAGATGAGAGAATTCATAGAAGAATTCTATGATTTGAGAGTGAAGAATGAGAGAAATGATTTCATTACACTCAATGAATGTGATTACAACAATATATATACATCAGTAATGCAGAGCTAACTAACTGCATATAACAACTATAACTATCAACTAACAATAGTTCTAACAGCAACTAACTACCTAACTATAATTAAGTTATATCAACTAACTCTAGTAAACTGTTACTGCTAACTACTAACATCCCCCCTCAAGTTGGGGCATACATGTTGTATATTCCCAACTTGGCTATGAGAAACCGAAACTATGGGGCAGAGAGTGACTTAGTTAGCAAATCTGCTAGTTGATGCTTGCTTGGAACATGAACAAGTTTGACAACACCATCTGCAACTTTGTTCCTGATGAAATGACAGTCAATCTCGATATGCTTAGATCTTTCATGCAATGTTGGGTTGGTAGCCATCTGAATTGCAGAGAGATTATCACAAAACAGCATACCATGCTTGACTTCAATATTCAAAAACTTGAGAAGAGCTATAATTGCTACAACTTAACAAGAGGCATTGGCTAAAGCTCGATACTCAGCCTCAGTAGAGCTTCGAGACACAACATTTTGCTTCTTACTCTTTCAAGAGATAAGGGAATCACCTAGAAAAGTGCAGCAACCAGTGGTGGAACGCCTAGTGTCAAGGCAGCTTCCCCAATCAGCATCAGCATACATGGAGATGTTGAATTTGGAGGAAGAGGAGAATAACAATCCCTGACCTGAAGCGCCTTTCAAGTATCTCAAGACATGATGAACAGCAGTGAGATGAGGGATCCTTGGATCAGACATGTATTGAGCTAATTTCACCACTGCAAAGGTGATATCAGGTCTAGAGATAGTGAGATACATAAGTCTGCCAATGAGCCGCCTGTAAGCTGATGCATCAGGAACAAGTTCTCCTTCAACAGCTCGCAGTTTCAGGTTTGCTTCCATAGGTGAATTGGCAGGTTTGCAGTCCAGAAAACCTGTATCTTCAAGAAGGGAGAGAGTATACTTCCTCTGAGTAAGAGAAATTCCTTTCTGTGATCTTGCCAGCTCAAGACCAAGAAAGAATTTGAGATCCCCAAGGATCTTGAGTTTGAAGATTGCTTGTAGTTGGAGCTTCACTTGATCTGCCAACTCTTGTTTTGGACCAGCAATGATGATGTCATCTACATAAACTATGAGGTAAGTTTTTAAATCCCCTTCTCCAATACAGAATAGGGAATAATCATGTTTGCATTGCCTGAATCCATATTGCAGCAAGGTTGAGAAAAACTTGTTGAACCATTGCCTTGATGCTTGTTTCAATCCATAGAGGGATCGAGTGAGTTTGCACACCAAACCAGTATTTCTCTGAGGATGTCCCAATGGGAGGTCCATATACATTTCTTCATCTAAATCTCCATTTAGAAATGCATTATTTACATCTAATTGGAGTAAACTCCACTGTTTGACAGCTGCTATAGTAAGCAGAACTCTGACAGTAGTGATTTTAGCCACTGGACTAAAAGTGTCTCTAAAATCAATCCCAACTTGTTGTGTGTAGCCCTTTGCAACCAAACGAGCCTTGTATCTCTCTAATGTACCATCAGCTTTCATCTTGGCTTTATATACCCATTTGCAGCCAATGAGATGTTTGTCTTTTGCTAGCTGAACTAGCTCCCATGTGTGATTATCCTCTAATGCGGCAAGTTTCTCCTTCATAGCCTGTCTCCACTCTTCAAATTTCACAGCTTGATGGTAGAATTGGGGTTCAGGAATGACATTAGCATTTACTATACAGTGGTGATAGCTAAGGTTGAGTTTGTGAGTGCTGACATAGTTTGCTATTGGGTAAGGAGTGGTATGACAGATATAGTCTTTGAGGTAAGAAGGTATGTGTGTTGTTGGTTCTAGAGGAGGACATGAGGGTGAAGGAGGTTGTTGTTGAGTTTGTGGTGGTGCAACTGTGGTTAGAGGTATATCTGTGGCTGGTTTGGGTAAGACAAAATCATGGAAGATATTATCATGTGTTTGTACATGAGTGGAGGAACAAAAAGGAATGATGTGTTCATGAAAAACCACATCTCTAGAGATGAAGAACTGCCTGGTTATGAGATTATACAACTTGTATCCGTTATAACCAATAGGATAGCCAACAAATACTGATGGATCTGCTCTTGGACAGAATTTACTTCTGTGATCTGAAGGAGTAGGTGCATAGGCTAGGCATCCAAAATTCCTCAAAGCTTCATAAGTTGGCTTCAAGCTCAAATGGAGACTTGAACTTGAGTAGTAAGCTTGGGGTTCTATTGATTAGGAAGGCTGCAATGATCACACACTCTCCCCAAAATGAAATTGGAACTTTGGATTGAAAGTAGAGAGCTCTTACCACATTTAACAGATGCTGGTGCTTTCTTTCCACAACTGCATTCTGTTGTGGTCTGTGTGGACATGAGAATTGATGTAGGACTCCTCTATCCTGCAGAAACTCTGTGAGTGCTAGCTCCCTAGCATTATCAGATCTAAAGCACTTTATTTTTGTATGAAATTGAGTTTCAATTAGAGAATAAAACTGCTATAAACAAGTTGTGGCATCAGATTTGTTAGTTAATAGATATATCCAACAAAATCGAGTTGCATCATCCACAATTGTTAAGAAATATCTCTTTCCATTATATGTAGGAGCATGATAAGGCCCCCAAACATCACAATGTACAAGGTCAAATGCATGAGATGCAATATTATTGTGAGATTCAAAAGGGAGTTTTCTGAATTTAGCAAAAGAACAAACATGACAAGTAGTGATGTGAGAAGAATGTTCTAAATTCATACTCTTATTCAAATGGTGAAGAACCTTAGTGGAGATATGACCTAAACGGGAATGCCATAGGCTAGACTCACACAAATTTATTGAAACTAAAGGAACATTAGACTGTGATTGTGCAGAATTGGTTGGGGAATCTTCTTGCAGGATGAATAGTCCTTGATGCAAGTCACCCTTCCCAATCGTCTTCAAGGCTTTGCTGTCCTGAATGATGAATGAATCAGAACCAATAATGACATTCATATCAGTATTAGCTAAGAAAGATGAAACAGATAGTAAATTGACATGGAATTCAGGCACATAAAGAAACTTGGACAATGATATATGATCATTAAGAGTGACAGTTCCTATAGTATAAGCTGTGAAGAGTTCACCATTTGGTAGAGAAACAGAAAATTTCTTGGACGGATGTATGTTAGAAAATAGTGACAGATCACAAGCAATGTGTATTGTGGCTCCACTATCTAAAATCCAAGATTTCTTAGGAATAATTGGCCTTGACATTTAGGTGTTTAGAATTATACCTGCTGGTGTGGCCACTTCCATATCAGAACTCGAAGAAATCTCGTGAGTCTGATGAGTGTTCAGCAAGTTGATGAGTTGTTGCACCTGAGTTGGTGACAAATTCAACATAGAGGCTTCTTGATTCGGCTATGCTGAGACCTGATGCACAGATGGCTTTGTAGTCTTGCCTTTGCCATAGTTTGGAGAATAACCATGGATCTTGTAGCACTTGTCCACTGAGTGTCCAAGAATTCCACAGTGAGAGCAAAGTGGCTTATCTTTCTTGCTCGAGCCCTTGCCTTTTCCTTGATGCTAAGTTTGCTGAGGTTGGTTCTTTATAAAGAAAGCCACCTGATTGGAAGAAGGAATAGCACTTGCTCCTAAAGATTTGTGCTTCTCTTCTTGTGTGATCAAGGAAAGAACCTTGTTGATGGCTGGTAGTGGCTCCATGAGCAGAATTTGACCACGGATTTGAGCAAAAAAATCGTCCAGTCCCATCAAAAAACAGTGGACGTATTCAGCTTGGAAGAACTCTTGCATAGCTCGAGCATCTCCACAATTGCATTGAATTGGACGATATGAGTTCAACTCCTCCCAAATTACCTTGATCTTGGTGAAATATTGAGAAACGGTCATGGTTCCTTGACGCAAGTTCATGAGCTCACGTTTAAGCTCAAAGACGCGTGGACCATTACCATGTTGGAAGCGTTCCTTCAAGTCATTCCACAATTCAGCTACTGAATTTGTGTAAACCAAGGAAGTTGCGATCTCCTTGGAGACAGAGCTCAAGATCCAGGTGCTGACCACGTCATTCACACATTAACAGGCTTCAAATTTCTTTGGCTCTGTGTTTGGATCAGGTTGAACAACAGTTCCAGTAATGAAACCAAGCTTTCGCTTGGCATTCAAAGCCTTTTTCATGGCACGGCTCCATGAATGATAATTGTCCTCAACAAGATGCTGAGTGACTAGAATAAGACCAGGTTGATCATGAGAAGAAATTTGATACGGATCAATCGCTTGAAACTGTGTAGGTGGAGTTGAAGTCACCGAAGAAGTTGGAGTTGGCTCCATGAATCTTTGAAGAAAGAACAAGATTCAGAACTTCTTTCTCAAACTCGTTGATCGGAAATGTTGCTCATACCAGAATGGAATTGATGGTGAAGCAAGCAAATCTCATCAAACTCTATCGTGTGAGTCTAAGAAAGAGGAAAGAAGAGGTAGGAAGAAGGATTGAATCAGAGAAATCAAATAAAAATGGATCGAAGAGAAGAAATTGGTGCGGAAGCTTGATGAATATCATCTGATATCATGTTAGATGAGAGAATTCAGAGAAAAATTCTATAATTTGAGAGTGAAAAATGAGAGAAATGATTTCATTACACTCAATTACACTCAATGAATGTGATTACAATAATATATATACATCAATAATGTAATGCAGAGCTAACTAACTATATATATATATATATATATGAATGAACGCTTAATTATATTGGTAACCTTGATAATGCATGTATAGAACTTTATGTTAGAAAATATATGCTTGGCATTATATGAATTTCCCACGAGGGACGTGGCATTTAAAAAGTTCTCTCAAAAGAAGGACTTATTTGGACACCACAAAAAACTTTCGCAATAACGATCAGTTTTGGTGATAAAAAATTCAAATAATCGATTTAGCATTCGATAAAATTCACAAATTACCAAAATAAAATTAATTACTAAAATCATATGAATTGGTCGCTAAATGAGTTGTTATTCCGATTTTATCTTGTGGTAGGATTCTAAAATCATTGATGAGATTGGGCAGAATGATCCCACGCTTGATAGGTCTCGGAATGTCATTGGATACTTTAAAAAGTATTCATTAAAATTTATGAAGTATTGGGATATATCATATATATAATTCCATTTTAAAGTGT